>JAQIFY010002821.1:0-13032 GCA_028533085.1 Varecia variegata | reverse complement strand
AGATGAAGTATAATGACTGAATATTAAAGGAAAATGAGAGCCATGATTTACAAGCTGAAAAACAATATATTTGATGAAAAGACAATCTTACAATATGTCTCAAAATTATAAAAGCCGTACATGACAAACTCACAGCCAACATCATACTAAATGGGGAAAAGTTGAAAGCATTCCCACTCAGAACTGGAACATGACAAGGGTGCCCACTGTCACTGCTTCTATTCAACATAGTGCTGGAAGTCCTAGCCAGAGCAATCAGGCAAGAGAAAGAAATTAAGGATATCCAAATGGGGAAAGAGGAGGTCAAACTATCACTCTTGCAGATGACATGATCTTATATCTAGAAAATCATAGTTCACTGATCATAGTTCACTGTAGCCTCAAATTCCTGGGCTCAAGAGATCCTCCTGCTTTAGCCTCTTGAGTAGCTGGGACTACAAGCGCGTGCCACCACACCTGACTAATTTTTGTAACTTTTTTGTAAAGACAGGGTCTCACTAGGTTGCCCAGGCTGATGGCAAACTTCTAGGCTCAAGTGATCCTCCTGCCTCAGTGCCCCAAAGTGCTATAGTTACAGGTGTGAGCCACCATGCCCTGTCATATTTTTATTATAAAAGTAACAAATATTGCCTCAGGAACACTGGAAAAATAGAGAAGAACATAAAAGAAGAATTAAAAACCAACCCAAATTCTGCAATGTATTGTCTACTCTGGTGTCATTTTGATATCTCTCCTCCCACTCTTCATTCTGATTCCAAACAAAAGTGTAACAATCTAGATAATTTCTTTGCTTTTCTTCTTTTAAGTTTATATCCTGAATATTGATATTACTTTTATTCCTTATTCTGTTTTTAAAGAAGATTGTAGTAATTGCATAACTTTAAACAAAATTAAAATACTATTGTTATATTAAAATAGTTTATAAATTTTGTGGTTTTTTCCACATAACATTAACATATACATATTTTTCTATGTCATTAAATTGGCGATAGCCCATCACCTAACCATAACTGTCGTTAATATTTGGTGTGAAATCTTCCAGGATCTGCCCATATATGGATATACTAGTTGAAACTTGACCAATGCAGAGGTTATGGGTGCTGATTCTCCACGCAGTTGAAAACTTGAGCATAACTTTTGACTCCCCCAAAACCTAACTATCAATACACTACTGTTGATAGGAAGCCTTACTGACAGCATAAACTGTCCATTAATGCATATTTTGTATGTTGCATGTATTTTACACTGTATTCTTACACAGAAACTGTTATTAAGAAAATCGTAAGGAAGAGAAAACATCTTTGCTATTCATTGAGCAGGAGTGGATCATCATAAAGGTTTTCACCCGCCTTGTCTTCATGTTGAGTGGGCTGAGGAGGAGGAGGAAAAGGAGGACTTGCTTTGCTGGCTCAGGGGTGGCAGAGGCAGAAGACAATCCAGGCATAAGTGCACCTGCAAAGTGCAAACCCGTGTTGTCCAAGGAACAACTGTACATGAGAATGTGCTGCTTTTTAACCTAATGTTAGCGGGGAAATATCTCTTCAAGCTGACACTCCTGCAACGCTACTCATATATCAGCTGCCTGGAATCCCATTTCTGGTCCTTCAGTGGCTTATTTATTTCCTTTTGGTTATGTAGATTTCTTCCAACTATTCACTATTATTATAACAGCAAGGTGGCAAACAGCTCCGTCTACATGACCAACTGCCTCCTAGAATAATTTTCTAGGAGACTTTTGGCTGGGCCAAGGGGTATGTGACCAGATTGTTTTCTAAAAGGCTTACACTTAGCTGCAGACTAGGTAAGCCTACTTTTCTGTATCTTTGCTGACAAGGAGTTTCATTAACCTTTTTTCCGTTTTTCACCTAGTATTTTGGAAAAGATGGTCTTAGTTATTTTGAATTTCAATCCTTTGATGAGTACAATTTTTATGTATTCATTGGTTCCTTGGATTTCACCTTTGTAATCTCTCAGTCAAATGGTTTGCCTTCTTTTCAATTTGGATATATTTATCTTCTTCTTAACGATTTACAGATGTTTTGAATACATTAAGAATATCAAACCTTTGCCATTTATTTTGGGGCAATTTCTTCCCGCTTAGTTATTTATCTTTAAACTTGGTTATTGTGTTTCTAGATAGGCAAAGCATTTTTACTTTATGTAGCAAATCATTTTCTTTATGGTTTTTGCCTGAGGTTTTGTTTAGAGAGTTTTTTCCACCCTCAGATATTATAAAGCCAAATAATTTTTTCATAGTAATTTCGTTTTGTTTTAATACCTTTAATTACTTATAGATTTTATTTATTTTAAGTTAGAGAAACAAAGGCATGATTTGTACGTTTAGTGTGAAATCAGAACCTTTTTCGGCAAATGGTCCGTTTTCCCTGTAGCGTCCTTGTTCTTTACCTGCTCATTTTAAGCGTCACATTCTCTCCTCTCTGTCTATGCGGGAAACGACGTGAGCCGGAATCACAGAGCTGCTGTGAACTCCTGGGTGCTGAAGACATGCTTTCCGGTGCCTTGGGGCCCTGCATGTGTCTCTTTTTTGGGAGCGGGGAGGAGGTGAAGGAAGGGTCGGGACAAGTGCCAGCTCTGGAACAGATCCCATTTTTTCCTTTACCCCTGACAAGCTGTGTGGTTTCGAGCAAGTGGTCTGTCTTCCCGCTCTAAGGCCGGGTCTCCTCACCTACTCCAGGGAGGGGCAGGACACAGAGATCTCTCTCTTCCCTAGGCTTGAGAAACCCAGGGCGCCAGGCACCAGAGGCCCTGGGGCGTGGGGTGGGTGGAGCCCAGGAGTGAGCGTGGAGGCCCCGGGCAGCTGGGGGAGACACCGTCAAACCGTGAGTCATTGCAGTGGCCGATGCTCAAACCAGTAGCTGCAAAGGCTGGTGTGAAAGGCTGCTCAGAGGATGCGCTGATGGAGTGGCCCTGGTGACTCACCATGGGCCACTTGGACCCACTCGAGCATTTGTGTGGTTCCAAGAATCATTCTCCTAGGAAAAGGTCTCTAACATGGGGACATCCTGCCCCAAGAAGTTTTATTTGTTCTGCAAATGAAACAGTTGATCCACATAGTGAGAATATTTTTGTTCAATTTATCATTAAATTAGTTGCAAGTTTTAAAAATCTTGATTTGTGTTTCTCTTTAAAACTGGCAAAGTTCTGCAGACATGGAGCCACGTTCCAGCAGAGCCGCAGTTGTTGATTAGGGAGACGTGAGGTGTTTGTTCGCTGCAGTCACCACCATCCTCTGCTGTTCCCCAGCACTAGGTACCCAGCAGCCATTGATCATCGCGTGTGTGCTGTTCCTCTTGTAATAAAAAGGGGAAGCAAAAACTTCTCATGTACTTCTTGTGCCCTACAAAAATGCAAACGTAAATAAAATGCTTTATGTTCCAAGAAGAAAAATGAGAGAAAACTGATTGATGTGTACAAGTGAAAAGGAATTCCATACTTACTTTGCAAGCAAAGTGTATCTGTATAGAAAGAATTCAGTTAAGACACTATTATAAAACAAATAATAGTAATAAGATCCATGATCAATATAAGGAAGAGATGTATGGTGGGAAATCTAACAAACTATTAAAAAGAGCAATTTCCATAGGCATTGTTTTAGATTTAATAACTGATGTGGCTGAGAAATGCACCTAGGACTTAAGTGAAAAACAATTGCTCAGACATGACGATAAGTTCATAAAACAGTGTCTCCTAAGTGCAGTAGAAATTATGTGTTCTGAAGACAGAGAAATATTTGGAAATGTACATCTAACTAGAAATACTACTGTCTAGTCTGTGCAGAAATGGCTAAGAATATATAGGACAAGTTATAACAAAATAAGTGAATCATTTGTAGCATCATTTTTTTTTGTAACAGATCAGAGTCCAGATGTAAATAATGCTCCCCAATAAGCCATATTTATTCCAGGTGTCAGTGAGAATCTTTGTGAATACTTTCAAATCTGTTGTGTAAGAAAGCCCAGATAGTCAAGAAGTGACTTAGTTTGAAATACTGAGAAAAGTCTTAAAGTTTAACATGGACTAGTCAAAATTGACACATGTGACCACAAGTTAGGCTCCTCCAATGGTTGCTTCAAGAAGTTACATCCAAAATGGCAATGCTTTCTCTGACAAAGGACTTGGGATGTTGGTTGTAGCATCCCCTAGGACATGCTTTGTGCTAAAAACAAAACAAAACAAACAAACAAAAAAACATGTCCCAGATGTGTAATTAACTCAGCAAAACTCATGCACTGCTATGCTGAGCCCACAGGCGACTCAGCACTGGGACCATGGAATCGGATGTGCAATGTCACTGTTGGCTGTGCTAAAGGAAGGTCAGATGCTTTAGCCTTGGCATGTTGCAAAAAAGATGTTTTAAACTTAAAAGGTAACACTTAGCAGGAAAAATTTCTACCTTCAATAATTTAGAATCAAGACTCAACTTTTTCCTTAATTCAACAATCTGTCTCACACTTGGAATTTTTTTCTCTGATGGGGCATTAACCACTTACTGTACAACGCTGTGGTTCAGTTCGTGCACTGCAATAGTGCCTTTGGAAAACTCACTTAGAATGATATGGCCCATTTTCTTTTGCTCTGCCTGAATGACAGCTCCCAAATTGCAGCACTGAAAGCTGAAATTCAAAAAAAGTTTTCTGATTTCAAGCTTTACGAAAATGATCTGACATTGTTCAGTTTGCCTTTCTCATTTATATTGCAGTGGGAATGGAAAGCTGTAAATAGAAGTTGTTGAACTGTCATTCCATTTAGCACAGAAAAGTAAAGGATATCCTAGGACCCTAAGGGATGGCTTTGGAAATATCAGTATTCTACCATTACACTTACATTGGCAGCAAACCATTCTGCAGAGGTTACATTCTATCCAGAAAGGCTAAACACCAGGCCTGTTGTTGACATCTTAGTACAGTGGATTTCCCATTTCCCCTAACCTTAACACCTTATGTTAGCATGGTACATTTGTTACAATTAATGAGCTAACAGGGCTACATCATGATTAACTAAAGTCCATGCTTTATTCAGAGCTCCTCAGTCTTTGCCTAATGTCCTTTTTCTGTCCTAGGATGCCACACGGTGTCTCCTTGGGCTACTCTGAGCTATGACAGGTTCTCACACTTTCCCTGTTATCTTTGGATTCCTTTTGATGGCCTTGTCAGTTTTGAGGAGTACTGGTCAGGTGTTTTGTAGAATGTCCCTCAATTGAGATCTGTCTGGTGTTTTTCTCTAGATCAGACTGGGGTTATGAGTTTTGGGGAGGACCACAGAGCTGAGGTGCCCTTGTCATTACATCATGGCAAGGGCACACACTGTCAACACGACTCATCACTGTGGACCTTGGTCACCTGGCCAAGCTCGTGTTTGTCAGGTGTCTCTAAAGTTTCTCTTTCCCCCCTCGCCATGCTGCCCTCTTTGGAAGGACGGCGCTGTGTGCTGCCCACATTAAAGTAGGGACTCAGACTTCACCTTCTTGAGGAGGAAGTAGCTACTTAAATTACCTGGAATTCTTCTGTATGGGAGCTTTGTCTCTCTCTTCTGCCTCATTTATTTATTCAATAATTTATTTACATCACTGTGGACTCATAATATCTATTTTATACTTTGGGTTATAATCCCATGTTAATTTTATTGTTCAGATTCTTTAGCGTTGGCAGTTGGCACCTCTTATAGTTGGCTCCTGTGTCCTTTTGACACAGTCCCATTGTTCATTTGCTTTTCCTCTTTTAAATTTTTTGAGTACTTTCTTACTTTTTGGCACTACGAGATACTCCAGGCTCATTTTGTACGTTTCCCACCCCAGCCCTGGAATCAGCCATCTCTTTAGGGGACCCTGGTTCCTTGTATTGGAGAATGGTATCAGAAACCAAGATCTGGGCACGTACATTAAATTACGATTGTAAATTTATATGATTGTGATTTTAAATTTCTGTACAATGTTCTTTACTTGGTTTCATAATTTACTTGAACATGTTGAGTCTTTTACATTTTTCACTATGATGAACTACGATCAATGAATCACATAAGCAGGTTTAGTGGAGGAATTTTAGAAGAATCTATTCTAATCCTTTATTTCACAATATAACCTCTAAAAGAAGCTGGTTAGTCACCTCTGGTTATAGAAATAGGTGTGAGCAAGTGGGTATTGAACCCCTTGGCCATAAGCGAGTTCCTCAGCTCTTCCCATCCCTCTGCTCCCCCAGGAAGGTGCGGGAGGGAGAGGGCGTGCGGGCTGTTGGCTGAGCCCCCTGAGCAGCTCCTGCAGGGCACCTGCCCACCCTGTTCTTTCTCTCCTACATGGAGCGTATATTCAGATTTGCCCATTTGGGAGCAAAGAGATCAGTAGTTACCCCTGAGGTCTCTGGGTGGCCACAGCTCCAATGGACCCTTCTGCAGAGTGGAAGTAGATGGAGATGCCCAGTTTATTTTGCACAGCATAACGGGCTAAGTTTATCATTGCAGGGCAGACTGAGGATGGGTGTTAGGAACTAACTGCTCACAGTGAGGCTCGCTGACACGTCAGGTTTCCATCTCCCTCCACGACTTCCTACCCTCTGCTCCCACTGCCGCCGAGTCTCTCCAGCCCCGGTTTGGATCAAACTATTGGATTCTTCCTCTTTTTTCTTCTTACCAAGTCCACGGGGCACAAAACCGTAAGTTCTTTACTACGTGAGTCTGTAGCCACCCGTCTCCTTGACTCCCGACCACACCTTATGTTCACTTTTAAGTATTTTATTTGAAGCTATCCTGAAAGATAGGACCAGGCAGATCTCTGTTTCTAGAGTCCCATGGTGGTACCGGCTGCCAGGTTTCAGGGTGGGAAGGCCAGCGGCCTGCAGACTGAGTGAGTTTCGGCTCCGACAGACTGGAGGTGCAGTGACAGACTGGAGGTGCAGTTACAGCTCTATGGCTCTACCTCTCCCAGGAAGCACTCCCACGGTGCTGAGACTATTCAGCAACATACACGAAAATATTTTACATATGGAAAACGTGACTTCTTTTTCCTGCCTTTCTTCTCCCTCTCTTACTCCTTTTCTCTTTTCCCGATTTTCTCCTCCTCAACTTTTCAGAGGAGATAGAATGAGAAGCACCTTTCTCTAGTGAATCGTCACTTTGGAGATAAAATGTCTCAAGGGTCTGTTACAGCTGTGGAAGGCAGGCCCACGACTCTTCCTCAAATCCCTGCTGGTAAAATCGCTGCCCCTACAGCCACTCTGAGCCGTGGTTGTAAGGAATACCTGCCAGAATCATTAAAAAAAAAGCTTCCAGAAGTCTGGAGTTGTTAAACCATCAATTAAAATTTGACCTCATTTTTCCTTTTTTTTCTTCTGTTTTTTCCAAGTTGTGAGTGACATTATGCTTATAGAAATAAGTAAATCTTAAAACCTCATGGTCTTCTACAAGATAAGAAGACCCACGGTTACCTGCCAAGTGGCGCACGCTGACAAGGGAGACATCAATCAGTGCCAAGCACAGAGCCTGCCATGTGCATGTTCCTGACACTTCCTTCTACAGGCAAGAGTGTTTTAAGAAAAAAAAAATGCAAGTTTGAAAATTTGAAAAATCACCATTGAATGAACAACATTCTGCTCACACAATTACAATTTGAAACATTCTTAATTGCATTATATATTTGGTGTCTGGGTGTCTTTTGTTCTGCTTGCATTCCTAGAATAGCTTCATAAATGTTACCTAAAAGCAAAAGGAGATTTAGACAAGTTGGTTAATGGATACAAAAGTACAACCAGAAGGAATAAGTTCTAATATTTGATAGTTTAGTAGGGAAATTATGTTAATAGTTGATGATAATTTATTGTATGTTTCAAAATAGCTTGAAGAGAAGAATTGTAATGTTCCCAACACAAAGAAACATGACTGTTTGAGGTGATGGATAGCCCAGTTGCCCTGGTTCTTTGTGACACATTGCATGCATGTGTCAAAATATCACCTATACCCCCAAAATCTGTTTGATTATGGTATACCAATAAGTTTTTAAAAAGCAGGGCTCTGTCTCACAGTGTGCATCATGTGCTTTGAATCAGAGACCATCGTAGCCAGAACCTGGGGGTCCAAGAGTCAAGCTGTCACCCTAGTCACTAGGGGCTCTGTGGCTTGGAGATCTTAGACCGGGGCGGGGACACCTCCATCAGGGGACACAACTATGACTCTACTAAACCAGAAGAAGAGACTTCCATGGGATCGTTGTGGGGCCCTAATGCCACTGGACCAACAGCCAAAAAGGGATTAGTCTGCTGGCTGGAGTGACTGATCCTAATTACCGGGGGGAAATCGTGTTGGTACTATAACTGGGGCAAGGGGGGCTGTGTCTAGAACACTGAGGGTTCCCTGTGCGCCTCCTAGTACTTGCATGTAAGAATTAACTAATAGCAAAGTTTAGTAGAAAACTAGAGAAACCAAAGAAGAGGCAAGATGACCAGGGACGCAAACCCTTGGGAATGAAGACTGGGCTTCCTCCACCAGGTAAAGCACCAGAGCACCACGGTCCCGGCTTAGCGAGGGGCATGGGGAATTGTGTGGACAGAAGTGTCCTGCCAGATGACAGGAGCTGGGATTGTCGAAGCTTTGTAATTCTCTATTTGCTTATTACACACACATATTCTTCTGTATGGTAACTACTCTCTTCACTCCTATTTTTATCTTATGTACAAGTGGTTGAAAATTAATTTTATAATTTATGCAAAAAAGCTCAGTGAGACCATGATTGAATTTGAAGAGTGAGTAATACAGCCAGTGACCGATACGATGACTGTTGGGACTACGTGTCTCCTCCTCCCGGAGAAAGGGGGCCGACTGCCGGCAAGTTCCACTGGTGCCACCCCACAGTGATCCTTCCCCACGCAGCGAGACCCGGCTGTGCCCTAACAGATCCGAGCCTCATCGGCCCTGGACGGGGCCTTCCTTGAGCGTCGGTCTCACCTGCACGGAGCGCAGCTGCCCCTGTGTCGGCCGTTCTGCCTTCCTGAGGGTTCTCTCCCTGCCTCCCAGCCAATCCCTGTTGCTCCGATCTTCCATTTTACCTAAAAATTCTTCACACTCAAGTTTCCCTGTTTAAATTACTCTGTGGTTTCTGCTTCCCGATTGAACTACAACTGATACAAGACCATAATCGTCTGAGGAGGAAAAACACAAGTTTACAAATGTTAAAAATCAACGCTACTGAATAAACAGCACGGCACTCACGTTACCGCGAGCTGAAACCCATGCTTCATTGATTTACACGTTTGGTTCCTGGATGTCTTTGGTTCTGCTCTTATCTCTAAGATAGCTTCATAAAACATTAGGTAAAGGCAGGCAGGGTGCTTCGTTTTCCCCGCGTTGACAGCTTAATGCATAAAATGCCTCTATTTCGGGGAAACGTCGCCGGCGGAGTCCCTGAGCGCTTGCCAGCCTGGGCCGGTCACGCTGTGAGCCATCTGGGCCTGAGGATGGCTCAGAACGGGCATGTGGAGGGTGGAACGTTTCCAGATCTAATGCGTGTGTGTTTCTGAATTCCTCTTCTCATTTTCTGACCTCAAACTGTAATCTTAAATGAAAAAAAACAAAAACCAAAAAAACCCAGAACTTCAAAGGAAAATTGCTTTTTAATTTCTTGGTGGAACGGCAGGAAGAGCAAAGCCCTCCCAGCTGCACCGGATGCAGGATGGGAAAGTCATTTCTCCGCGGGTATCAGGCCTCTCAGCCCCGGGGACCAGGACCGCCAACACCAGGGTGCTCCGGCTAGGGGCAGCCAGCCGGGCACAGCCGTCTGATTGGGATTTCTGGGAGTTGTTTTTTCCTCGGTAGGCCTGGCTTCACTTTCCTCCATCTGCTGACTAAAATATTATCTGGATTACTTAAAAATTTGTTTTCTAAAGGGATCTGTGTTTCTTGTTAAGGAAACAAAGATGTTGAATTGATGATGTGCCTGAATCACCCTCAGTCCCGTCCATACCCTTGTGATTGGCTGAAAGCCTCTTCGACATCTGCACGTGGGGACCCGAGAGCAGGTAGCCGTGTGTCCCGCGTCTGTCCGGGAACTGTGTACCTGGAGGATGCACTGCGTGAGGGGAGATGTCACCTTCACAGGTGGCGTCCACAAAGCCGCAGTCCATGTGCTTCTCTTTAGCATTGTCATTCTTCCAAAGGAGCCTGGAATTTCCCTGGAATAAAGCGGGTGTGGCGCGCTGGGAGGAAAATGTGACTTTCACTGCTGACTAACGGGCCACATGATCTTGGGAAGCTGCCTCGCCGCTCCGGGCCCAGCTTCCACACTAGATGTGAAGGGCCGAGACTCCTTCCAGCTAAGGAACGTTAGTGCCTGAGACTTTCTCCTAAATTTCCCCTGAAAAACCCACCCTGGGGAGACTGGCAGCAGCAAGCTGTGGTGTCCCTTGCCGAGTGTATGCGTTGCTATTCCATGCACAGGACACTCACTTCTATCTGAATATTAGAATAAAGATAACCACGGTTTTCAAAGGATGTTCCATAGGATGCAGGTCCCACGAGATGGTCTGGAAAAAAGGGGGGTTTTGTGATCAATTCTGGGGGGGGGTGGCGGTAAACTGGCAGAGGGTGCCAAGCAGGTCAGGGACAGGAAGAAAGGTAGCCCCTCTGACGTGAGTCCGCGGCTTGGCCGGGAAGGAGATGGGTGGAGATGGGGTCTTGGCCATCCCGCGTGTTCACGTGGCCTCTGGAGCATGTGCCGGGAGACCTTCCTGCCCCTCATTGCTCAGACCCTAAGCAGACATCTCGGCAGTGTGCCAACCTTGTAAAGAGACGTGAGACCCAGCCCCTGGGGACCCCTCGCAATCTGGCCGGATCCTGCTATTTTCCAAAAAAGAAACAGGTTCCACAGCAATGCGGTTGGGGAGAGTTGTCTTCCAATTCCCAGTCACGCTGGGAGAGGCTGCCCCACCACCCCTCACCAGACCCCTATGCCCACCTGCTCCACCTCTGCTTACACCTTCCTGCAAGCTCTGATCCTAACAAAGGGGAAACCAGTGGTCTGGAAGCTGTCTGGTCCTGTGGGATGGTCTGGTCCATTTCTGGAGCATCCAGCACGTGGCAGGCTCCATGCCTGAGCCCTGGGATTGCTAGCTGTGCCACCGGGGGCCATCATTTGCCTTCTTCAATCTTAGCTTTGTCATTTGTAAAGTGGAGATGATATTTTCTTATGTTGTAAGGACTAAATGAGGCAATGCACATGGGACTAAATGAATGACCTTAAAAACCTGCTTTATAACATATAGTAACACTAGAGCACTTACTGATTTAACCCCTGTGTACTGAGCATTCACTGCAAGCCTGATACTCTTCAGACCAGGGGACAAGACAGTGAATAAGGAGGACACAAAACCCATCTGCAAAATCCTCATATTCTAGTGACACAAGCCACAAAGCAAAGATATCCAAGTTCCATGAATGATGTGTACGATTTCTAAAGATTTTTCAGAGGCTACGAATTTAGAACTGGCTCTGGGACCACAGTTTGGGAAAATGGGGTGCTAGAACCCTCACTCTCTATTTGTGCCTATATGGGAGCCTTTCCTAATAGGTTACATATACCTCCTGAGATTCATAAGGATGGGGTGGAGAGGTTCTTTTAGATGGAAAAGCTCTCTGAACTCCTTGGTGTGCACATTATTCATTATTATATTTCATCATACAAGAACCTGTTCTTTTAAATGTTTGAACATTTCAGGTCAACATTTAGATTCAAACTAAATCTGAGGTTTTTATTCTCATGCTTTCTGGTGCTCCCCAATATAATAAATGGTTTGGGATGTGGAAGGAAAAGAGATCCCTGCATAGTTAAGGAAAGAGATCCAACCGCCAAATCCCCGGTGACTCATCGGCACCCTGTAAATGTGAGGGGCCAGCTTCTCTCACTCCCGTCTGAGGTTGTCAGAGGCTCTGACAATATTCAGGACTTCAGGATAACTTATTATATGGGCTAGTCTTTCCATTAGAAACATGGGCTCAAGAATGTAATTCGTTTGAAATTTCTTTGGAAGAAATTTGTTTGGTGTTTGGACCTTAGAACCAAGAGCTATTTTCTGGCCTTCGTGATTCCTGGAAATCTTTTTGTAAAAATGACATGGCAACTGCTGCTTAAACACATAACATTTATATATTATTAATCACCAACCAAGTCATGGCTTAGTTGGTTTTAAAAAAGTAATGTCTGTAATGGTGGATACCTTGGAAACAAACAAACAAGACATCCATCCATTAAAAAAAAATAAGAGTACAGAATAAATTATTTCTAGTACATTTATTTCTTGAGAAGCAGAGAACTAGTCCTTGACATTTGATTGTGATAATCAATGAGCTATTCAAGTGATTGTTTAAGACAGTGTATTTCCAAAGTTTGCCTTCCACGGGAGTAAGTCTATTTTTGGTGTGACTTTCCAGTGCAGCAGACTCACAACTGTTTACTCTTTTCTAGTGGTTTGTGCCCAGTGACAACTCGGTAATGTCTGCGGGTTTCATTTCCTAGAAGGAACGCCCCTAAGGAATTCTAGTGCCTGCCTATTCCCACGTAGGTTTTTTTCCCTTGAGCTATTTTGCCATTCCAGTCAATTTATAATTTGGGGGAAAATAAAGGAATTTGAACGATTATTCATAATTGTATTGCTTAAATCTATGAGTTTGCTCATAGTGTAAATGATGAGTTAGGCGTCCCGTAGAATTCCATGATCCAGAGAGTGGGGGGGACAATGACTACAGCTAACGTCGGTGGATCACTTAACATGCAGCAAACTTGTTATGTACACGCTACCTACAACAATCTTATGACACGGGTCCCCAGTCTTTCTCAGTTTACAGTGCCCCTGGTATCTCAGTAAATTTTCCCAGTTACCCTAGAACAAAATAAATACCGAACAATTTTCAGTAGTTAGGTCTAACCAAGCCAAGAGTTGCAGTATCACAACAGACATCAAGAGTATATCCAGGATTTATGCAGCATCTGATAGACATCTCCATGCTTCCCTCGGAATTTATTTTTAAATGTTTTAA
>JAQIFY010002820.1:0-13033 GCA_028533085.1 Varecia variegata | reverse complement strand
TCCTGTAAAAGAGGGCGTAAAAAGAATACCTTCCTCATATAGTCGTTTTGAAGATAAAATAACGTATGTGTAGCACTTTGAACAGTGCCTGGTGCTATTATATTTTAAAAACCAATCATTTCAAAGCTAAATGGAAATGGTTTTTGATCATTCACTGAACAATTCACTGGCGTTCCTTTTCAGTGACCGGCGCTATGCAGGACGGTGAGTGTCAGGGACAGGGTCCCTGCCCACCTGGGCCCTTCAAGTGATTATTCCCTGGGTTCACACGAAGGAGAAAGAAAGGTGTGTTCCGTGTGGCGTCGTTGTGGGCAAGAACCAGGCCCCACGTTTCCCTGGAGCTGGGGAGTGTGTGTCAGGCCGGCCGTGAGCTCGAGGCCAGACTGCTGGGTCCAGATTCTGGTTCTTGCTTGTTTTCTGCCTCCACACCTGCGAAACGGAGACGATGATGGTGCCTGCAGCAAAGGGTTGTTGTGAGGATTGAAGAGTTAAAATACTTGCAGTGCCTAGAACAGTCAGCACTTCATGAATATGGTTATTTTATCAAATGAAACCAGAAAGGTCTCAAATTTGTAAATTCATTCTTTGCTATTTATTAATTGTGGAGAATTCAGGCGTAAATCAAATGCTGCTCCTTTCTACATAGAACTCATAGTCAAATCAGGAGAGATTTATTTATTCACATGCTAGTGAAATAGCATGTGAACAAGGAATTATGGTGGCAGAAAGTAGAGCATGATTAATTCTCCTGGGAGTGTCAGGAAAGGTTTTCATTTTTTTAAGATGGGTTTTGAAGGTTGAGTAGGAGTTTGCCAGGTAGCAAAGGAGGGATAGAGCACTAGGGGGAGTGGGAACAGCATCTCCAAAGGTGTGGAGCCTCAACACCATGACAGGTGCAGGAGACACGCAGCAGTTGCTCACAGTGGAACACGAGCCTAGGCCCGGGAACCAGGATTCAAATCCTGCCACTTATTGCTGTATGACCTTGAGCTACTTTCTTGACCTCTCTGTGCCTCTGTATTTTCACCTTTTGAGTAGGGATAACAGACTTTGGGAAGACTAAATGAGTAGATTAACTTGAAATGCTTAGATCTGTGCTTGGTGAGAGTAAGTGCTCAAAAATATTGGCTTTATGTGTTGTTATTACTCTTGCATTTGCTATTAGAAGGCGTGGGTTAAGAAAGCTCAGTGAATGTTCTCGGCTGAGTTCGTTGATTCCTGTGGGCTTAGATAAGTGCTGTACCCTGGGGTCCATATACTCTCTTGGAAACGGCTTTCACCATTTGAACATTGGTATTAGGAGGCAGAAAAAATACAGTGCATATTGTTTAAACAGAGGAAAAAAAGTATTAAAATAGCCAGACATTGGCACAAAGCTGTGCACAGATTGCTGATTAGGCAAAATAAAAAAAATAAACCAACATGTTGTGCCAACATGATTTTGTTTTTAAATCTGGTAAACCACCTGTATCTTTAAGTGATCAATTTAAAGATGTTTTGGTTTGTTAGTTGCCTTCAAACCACCCAGTGACATCATCTGTGTTCTGCACTAATACAGTTTTTAACAAGTCACCCCTGGAACACGACCCTCCGCGGGTGTTGCCTCGGTCGCTGTGTCTGGGGTGAGAGGCACCTGGGGTTTCGTTGGCCACACGTCTCGGACCTGCGACAGTCAATGCACGATTTCAGCCGTGAACCACCTGCTCTAATTGTTATTTTTGAAGGTGGGGGGGGTCATTTTGGAATTGTGGTTTTCTTTGAAATGAAAGGAAATGTACTCATTATAGCAAGTCTCAGGCAAAAAGAAAATAAAAAGTAAACATAACTGGAAATGTTCACATTTAGAGGTAATAATTGTTAATACTTGAGGTAGAACCTTCTAAGCCTCCTCCTACTTGCAAAAAAAAGAAAAAACGAGGCTTTTCTCTATTACAGGGGCAGCTCAGGCCAGCGTTGGGCAGGGCGCGGGCTGGGAGTGAGGCTTTTGGGGAGACACTTACGTAGAAATTGTTCTGGGAGATTCCAGACAGAAACAGCATAATGGTGATGACAGGATCGTTTTACATTAAATTAGTGTGGAATGTCGGTGATGGCCAGTGGCTGGGCGGAGGTTGTCTGTCTGTTCAGCCAGCGTGATACTGGTTGAGTGCCTACTGGTGCTAAAGACAGCGCAGTGGACCCAGCAGAGAACAGTCTGATCCACGGTGGGAGCTGCACCCGGTGTCATGACTGGACAGTAACTAAGTCAGTCCTTGACGTCACAGGTGCAATCTCTGCGTGAGAAAGGATCCTGACCAGGGCGGGGAGATGGGGGTGCGGGGAGGAGGGGGTGCGATTTTAGGTGGGAGAGGGAGGTTGAAAGAGGAGAGGGAGGGAGCCCCGTGCCATGCGTATCTGGGGAAGGGGTGATCCAGGCAGGGGGGAAGGGGGTGGAGGAAGGGGTGAGGACTCGAGGGCGTCAGAACGATGGAAAGGTCGGGGTGACGAGGTGGGGGTGACGATGATGAGACACCTGTAGGGCCGATCAGGCCATTGGAAGGACCTTGACGTTGACGCCTCGTTAGATGTGAAGCTTCCAGGTGGGGTAACCATCCGACTTTCATTTTACAAGGACCCCCCTGGTTGCTGAGGTGAGAACAGATTTTAGGGGTGCTGGAGTGAAGCAGGGAGACTAGGAAGAGTCCCTTGTGGTCATCTGGTGTGAGATGATGGAGACTCAGGCGAGCATGTCAGTGGTGGAAGTCGTGAGAAATCGCTGGATTCCGAATGTGTTTTCAGAGCGGGACCAGCAGGGTTTGTTGGGGGGTTGATCAGGGGAGTGGTAGGAGGGGAGGGACGGGAGGTGGCAGGAGGGAGGAGTGGAAGGTGACCCTGGGGGTGTTGGTTGGGGCTGCTGGGAGTGTGGGCTGCTCCGAGCAGAGAGGAGGGGGCAGGGGGCTCACTGGGGACACGATCGTTTGACGTGGTTGGTTGTCATCCTCGTGGGGATGTGGACCAGGCAGTCGGATCTGAGAGTCTGGAGTCTGGGGAGGACTGAGCTGGGGCTGTAGGTTCCAGCGTATAACGATGCCCCAGGGAGGGGTGAGGATAGAGGAGGCGGCCAGGAGCTCTGCCGGCTCGGGGCTGGGAGAAGAGGAAGAACTAGCAAAGGACATGTGAGCAGCAGAGGCCACTGAGGCAGGAGGGTGACATCTTAGAGCCCAGCAAAGATGTATTTCCCGGGGGAGCTGTGATCTGCTGGGTCAGATCTAAAAATAAATTGCATCTCTGTGTTAAATTGTGGTATCATTGAAAACTTATGCATGTTCCTTAGGGTTTCTCTTATTTATTTCTCAATGCACAGAATTGTTTCAAGTACAAATGGCCCCATTCTCTCTTCCTGTTCCGTAGAAGTCTCACAGTAATAGTTAATAGTCTGGGTATCCTTCCAGATGTGTCTGTCTATATATCTGTTGATATCTGTATATCTGTCTCTATACATTTCTCACTTAACATATTTCCAATATACAAATATTCCACAAAAAATAGGGACTGATGTACTAGACAGTGACGTATCTACTACCTGTCAGAAAAGAAGTGTGACCCCCTGTTCCGGATGTTTTGAAATTTGTCTTCACTTCCCCGTTAATGCAGTTAGTTCTGCTGTTTGTATTTGTGTCACTAAACGTGCACAGGTGCACCTGCTGTCTTCTGTGCATGCGTGGGTATGTTTTCTTCCTCTCTCCCTGCTCAGACTCTTCCACCCCACCTGAGGCTGCAATGTGCTTTTCACACAGTTGCTGTAACAGCAGCAGCCGTTGTCGTCCTGCATCAGCTGGGTCCCGGGTCCCGGGAGGCGGCAGGAGCAATGACAGGAGCAATGACACAGAGGACAGCAGCCTCCAGGAGGCCTGTGCTGAGCTCGCTGATGAGAGGAGCCTGGGGAGCCCGGTTCCCACTTGAAGAGCTCAGGAACATCAGTGGGAGGACCGGGGTCCGGGGGAAGGACAGAGGTGCTGGTGCCTCCAGTTCTTGCTGTGGATCCTCCTCTGTCACTAACGGTGACCTTGGACAGTCACCTGACTAACCTTCATGTGCCTCAGTTGTCTTCGTCCACAGACTGAAGTCAGTAATTCCCACCTTAAAATGTTGTGGCGCTCGTGGAAGATCACATCCATGACGTGCCTGAGAGGGCCTGTCGTGTAGCGTGTGCCGACTACATTTGTTCCTCTCTCCAGGTCTGCGTCATGTTTTCCTTCTTTTTTGCTGTTATAAGTCAGTGGTGGACAAAAAAGATTTGGAGGGACGTTATTCACACGTGCTCTGGTTATCTGGTAAGAGACATTGAGGTTAATCTTCGTAGTGCATCAAGTAGGTGAACTGAGATTAGAGCTCAACTAGTTGTTTTTATTTTAAATTCGGTTTCTTGGCCAGTAAGCCTTTAGGGTTCCCTGTGAACTGGTTCATTGTCATGTCCAATGCCAGAATTCGGTAATTTGCTGGAGAAGAATAGCTGAATAATCTTGCTTTTCTCATGACCAGTGTGCCTCACCTGTCCTGTTCTCCTCAGGTGAGAGTCACATCTCAAAACACCCATCTCGGCGTCAGCTGTTGTGGTCTCAGCTGTCAGAAACGTAGTGTGACTTGGCACCGTCAGCTACAGCGTGTGCAGATGGGTCCTCACTGTGGTCATGGAATGAATTGGTTAAAGATGAACAAGTGAGGAAAATGACGTCATTTATTGTCATTGCTGACAAATAACAAGGCCTGTAAGTGTTTAGTGTTGGGCAGATATTCCCTGTGGGTGATGTGGCCACTGCATTTGGGGATGTGACCGAGTGAGGACCACTGCCCAGCACACCAGAGGCACAGTCAAATGGCATTCCTGCACCGTGGTTCCCAAACCGACCACCCGCTTGGTAAGTGACTAGCATGATAGGAACCATCTTCTTTTTAAAGAAAAGAAAAAAAAGTAGGCTGGCTATGGTGGCTCATGCCTTATAATCCCAGCACTTTGGGAGGCTGAGGTGGGAGGACTGCTCGAGCCCAGGAGTTTGAGGTTGCAGAGAGCTATGATGACACCACTGCTCTCTAGCCCCAGGCATTAGAGGAAGACCCTGTCTTAAAGGAAAAAAAAATGTTACTAAGTATAAGTTATACAATGTGATATTATGGGATACATATAGATAGTAAAACGGTTGCTAACAGTGAAGCAGATTAACAAATCCATCATTTCACATAGTTACCTGTTTTTATAAACTATAGGACTATAGTTGTATGTAAGACCTCTAAGCTTGTTCATCCTACATATCTGCTACTTTGTAACCTCTGATCTATATCTTCTCATTCCTTGCTCTCCCCAGTCCCTGGTAACCACTGTTTTATTCTCTATCTATGAGTATTTGGCTTTTTTTTAAACATTCTGCACGTAAGTGCGATGGCAATGTTCTCCTGTGTCTGCCGTATTTCACTTAGCATAGTCTTTCACCCTCATCTGTGTTGTGGAAAATTGAGGGATCTTCTCGTTTTTTAAGGCCACATAATGTTCCACTTTACACACACACCACAATTTCTTTATCCGTTTGTCCACTGTCAGACACTTAGGTTGTTCCCATATTTTGGCTATTGTGTATGATGCTGCAGTGAACATGGGAATTCATATCTTTACAATGTAGTGATTTCATTTCCTTTGGGTATGTGCCCAGAAGAGGGATTTCTGGTTCATATGATAGTTCTAATTTTTTTTCTTTGGAAACCTCCGTACTGTTTTCCATAATGGCTACATCAACCTACATTCCCACCAATAGTGTACAGGGTTCCCTTTTCTCCGCACCCTCAACAACATCCGTTATCACTTGACTCTTTGATAACAGCCAACCTAAGGGTGTGAGGTGATATCTCAGTGCTTTTGACAAGCATTTTCCTAATAATCAATTACATCGAACACCTTTTCATATGCCTATTGGCCATCTTATGTGTTCTTTGGAGAAATGTCTTTTCAGCTGTTGGCCTATTTTTCAACTGGGTTATTTGTTTCTCTTCTATTGAGTTGTGTGAGTTCTTTGTAAATTTTGGATATTGACCCTTTATCAGATATATGGTTTGCAAATATCTTTTCCCAGTCCATGGGTTGCCATTTCATTTTGTTGATTGTTTCCTTTGCTGTGCAGAGGTTTTTAGTTTGACGTAGTCCTGTTTATCAGTTTTTGCCTTTGGGATCTGAGCTTCTGGTGTGATATCCAAAAAATCATTGTGATGGCCCCTGTTAAGGAGCTTTGCCGCTATGTTCTCTTCTAGAAGTTTTATGGGTTCAGGTCTTAGGTTTAGGTCCTTTATCCATTCTGAGTTGATTTTTGTGTGTGGTGTAAGATAAGGGCCCAGTTTTATTCTGTGTTGAAATCCAGTTTTCTAGTTTATTAAAGGGACTATCCTTTCCCCATTGTGCATATGTCAAAAATTAGTTAACCGCATAGAACTATCATCTTTTATACTTGGGTTTTTTTTAAGGAGGATTGGAGGAGAAATAAAAATAAATGAATGCATAGGAATAAACTTTAAAAAGAATTTAATAGCTATTGATGTTGTCAGTGGGTACCAGGTTGGGCAGAGGGATTAGGCTGTTGCAGACTGTTCATAACTTAGCCATGTGGTTTGATCATGTTAAGCACACAGGCATTAATATGGGGAAGAAGAGGCTGTTTATTGGCTAAAATGGACAATAGGAGGAAAATATATGTGGTACATGTTTTCTACCCTCTCCCCCTCAGTTCTTTGGTCCCATGAGTGGCATGTTTGTCAGTCTGAGCATTTTCCTTCCTGGGTGGGCATGGCTGCTGACAGCATGTTTTTGACCTCTTGGATGTCACCTGACTCTGTTGCATCCCTGCCAAGCTCCTCCTTGGGGAGAGTTGAATTGATCCAGTTGAGTCTTGACGCATCATCCACCTGGGAAGTGATGGGCCAGCCACAGCTGGCTGGGATTCCCCAAGCCCACGTCTTTTTGCTGCTCTCATTCATCCGAAAGAGACCAGCCCTGGCCCATTTCTTCAAAGCCCCTTAATCAGAAGTAGAAGATGAGCTTTCTTTGGCTTTTTTCTTTTCAGATCTTCTCAGAGAACAGTCTTACTTTTTATTGGCTCAACTGCTTTACCTTACTTGGGAGGTTAAGTTTAGCTAACTCCAGAAATCAAACCTTATTTTTATGGCCAGGTGTATATGACCAGCATGAAGTTACCTCATGCCTAATCTGTACAACAAAACACTGAGTGTCCAAACCCGATAATGTAAAGGAAGATGTGTAGTCCTCCTTTTGTGATTGATACTTGCTGTTCTTTTCTCACCTCTTCTGATGAGATGATTACAGACAGAACGATAAGATATAGCCTGTTTAGGGTTCTCTTTTGCTATGGTAAGTTTTAGAAAGCAAATATACTGCAGTGAAATCAGACTAAGCAGTATGTTAAGCTTTGGGACATTTTTATTTCTTCCAGGATGATAACATTGGGGGACTGTCAATTTTTTAATGAAAAAATAATAGCATGTGTAGGATAGGACTGACTTTGATAATTATGAAAGAAAAAGTGACACTTGATCTTGAGTGGTGAAGTTTTAAGGGGATTTCATTGAAGGCATGTTGAATTGTTTCCTGAATCCAGGGGACATTTCTGGATTATCAACCCTGTGTCAGGGCAGTCTGGGAGGTGCTCAGGGGACAAGAGTGCATGAGCCCCCGGCCTGTCTCCCAGGGGGTCACAGATACCAGGTGTTATCCTACACAGACCTGTTCCTGGAACACTGAAGAGGGATCAGGAAATTTTGTCTGAGATTTAGAGAAAGGAGATGACGTTATTTCAGGGCCACAGTTCTACAGCTGAAGTATCTGGGCCATGTCCAGAAAACTTAGCTAATGACTTACTCGGGAGAGAGAAATACATATTTGTTTGTAGTGAGGACTTTGAAATTCTTTTATTGCTTGACTTTTAAAGGCTATTGTGGTATCAGGTAGCAGTGGTCAGAGAGCTCTTTTGGGAAGGGCATTTGCCATTACTTTAATGCTGTAGGGCTAGGAGAATTTTATTGACTCATTAACTTTTTAAATTGAAGTGAAGCATGCAGATCTTAGGTGTGCAGCTTAATGAGTTTTTCCATCTGTATGCACCTGTGTGGCCATTACCCAGGTCAAGATAGAGAACATTTCCCTCCCTCCTGCAGCTTTGCTCCTGTCCCCTTCCAGACAGTCCCCTCCTGTCATGTCTTTGTCACTGCAGAGGAATCCTCCCTCTTTGGAGCCCCATGTAAATGGGATAATTCAAATGTGCTGTTTCATGCTGGCCATCTTTTCTCAACCATATGTGTTGTGCGTGGCGCTAGTTCATTCTCTTCCATTGTATGAGCTATTCCATTATATGAAATACTTCAACTTGCATTACTGTTGACAGACATGTGGTTCCCCAGGTTTTGGCTGTTGGGAATGATGTTGCTGTGAACATTCTTGTATACGTTGTTGCAGACATTTACCAAGCATTTCTGTTAGGTGCATTCATTCGTAGGAGCAGGATGGCTGAGTTGTCGGCGTACACAGGCTGTTGAGGGTTGGTAAACTCTTCCCAAGTGGTGGTTCCAGTTTACGTTCCCACCAGCCGTGCATGTTGTCACCACTTTTAGCCCTGTTAGCGCTGCCTGTGTCACAGCTCGCAGAGCACCCCACCCCGCAGGTGCCGTCCTAGTCTGTCCAGGCTGGTGGAACGAAAATACCGTAGACCGGGTGACGTACACAGTAAACATTTATTTCTCACAGTTCTGGGAAATCTGAGGTTGAGGCGCTGGCAGATCCAGGTCCTGCTTTCTGGTTCAGAGAGGGCCGTCTTGTCACCATGTCCTCACGTGGAGGGAAGGTCCTGAGAGAGGCCGTTCAGGTCCCTTGTATGAGGGCACGAATCCCATTCACCAGGGCTCCACCTCAGGATCTTAATCACCACTCAAAGGCCCGACCTGCTAATACCATCGCACTTGGGGTTGGGACTTCAACATATGAGCTTTGGGGGGACACAAACCTTCCGTCTGTAACAGGCACCAAAGCTGGAAACCTTCCTGCCTCTTTAAGCTTCTTTTCTTTCACTTCATCCAGATAGTTCATCGCGGGAATGGCCAGTCTTCTGAACCTTCTCTGGAATCTGTTTTCTCTTGTCAGTCTCCATATGTCTTCACTGTCTTTCACCGTGAGGATAGCAAAGTCTGCTAATTGTTGTTCTGTCTCTAGATTTGTTTTTCTGTAAGCCAACCTCCAAAGTTCCCCTAGAATAGAAAGATAGTAATACATAACCAAAAGCACCCATCGCAATTGCAGGCACTTTAATGTGAATTGAATGGAAATCTGATTTAAAACTGTCTGTAATGTGATTTGTGAATGTACATATGTGTACATAAATGCCTGTGTTTGCCGTTTAAGTCTCTTACAATGACCGTGTTAAATAGGTAGTATTACTGTATCTTCTTTTTGCAAGCAAGGAAATGTTTTCACTTCCTTAGGAAAAAAAATTCTTGTAGAAGCTCATCTCAGACCTGATTTCATTTCTGTGCTGGGGTTATTTGGATGCTAATACTTGAAATGATCTTGAATGAAAAGACAAAATACACAATGGCATTCTCACATTGATGATTCCTATGCATGCGCAGAGGCTAGGAATTTTAGTGATAAAATTAGGTTCTTTAGCAGTAAGGGTTGGCACGTTATACTTTGGAATTCTTGGATCCTGCTTAATGGTGAACAGGTAGCAGGGACCTGAAGCTCCTGGTTGTAAAGTGAGCATGCAACACAACCCCGCAAAGTTAGGTGCATACCAGACGAGTGAATAACATACTGATTATTATCCTACCTTGGATGGTAATAGAATTGTAGCTGCAGGCACTATGTAAGAGGTAGCTTTCTGAGTTGGCAAAATGGTGATGACTATTTTTAGTTCAGTTTCTGCTCTTTAAAAAAAATGTGGTATACTACTTGCTACTCCTGGATGGTTTTATGTATTTTAATTAATGTTATCTTATTGCATTTGTGTCCCGAGGCTGCTTTAGTGAAAGATGTAATTTCAGAAGGCTGATGAAATTAGATCGGTCTGGCTAGGAAGATGCTGTTATTCATATTTATGGTTGTAAAATATTTCAGGTACATCTGTGTGGGGCATCTGTGTGCTGTAAACATACCATGTTCTGAATCCATTTGTCTTGAGTGCTGTGCAGTGGCTGCAGCCCGGTGCGGCAGTAGGAGCTCAGTTTGGAGGTGATTTAGTTGTTTTTGGTGTTAAACATGACTTTACATTTTTCACTTAGAATGTCATCATGCAATGATATGTAAAGAAATGAAAGTGATTCTACAAACCACACACACACACACACACCCCTCACATTTATGATTTTAGAGTTAGACTTCACACATTCCTGACTGAATTGGCACATGAGGTACGTGACCAGGTAGAAGTCAGCTTTATTTGGATCTAAATGGGCAGCCAACTGTAGGGTGTGGAGAATCTACTTTAAATTACTTACCAGAGCTGAATGCAATTAAAGCGTTGCAATAAAGTGAAAGACAATTCTCTGAGAAAGAAAAAAAATAATACTGTGAGTGAGGCTTGATATGAGACACAGTCAATAGAGGAGAAAAGCTTTAATGAACTTGTTTGTAACGATACAATGCAGAGCAGGTCTCTCTCTAATGGGAGAAACATCTAAGGTGTCACAAAGTGATTGGACAGTAACTGTAACGGTGGAATCTTCCCTGCTTTAGAGGTCAGCGCTCTGAAACCCTCTTGGTGGTAGAACTGAGGTTGTGAAACTTGAAATCTCAGTGGGGGAGGCCAGGGTGTCAAGATAGTGAACTTTAGAAACTTTGTACACATTTTTGAGAGTCTCTAAAATCAACAGCAAAGTGCCCTTTAGAAACCTCACACGCGGTTTCATTGTAACAGTGTGTGTTCCTGTTGCTTTGTGGCAGACAGCGACCATCGGAGGACGCTTTTGCCTTGCCCAGGAGCTCGCCGTCCATCCAAATCGTCCTCCCACCCTCCCCCCTACGTTTCCGTTCAGTCACTGCCTGTGTTGTACCCGGCACTGTTTCAGGCTCTGCAGTGCAGGGAAGCGAAGTGTCTGCCCTCAGTGAGGTCACGCTCTAGCCGAGGGGGTAGGCAGGTGTGTCAGGCTGGGCGCTCCGGAAGCCGACGTGGAGTTTCAGAAACAGGGTGTTCGTTTGGGATCGGTATGTGTGAACAGAAGGAGGCAGAAGCAGGATCGGGCCGGGGAAGAAGGTGAGCTGAGATGCAGGTTTGAGAGTCTCTGCCGGAGAACGCTGAGCATCACTGTCATGTGTCCCACACTGCGGTGTGACCTCGGTGATCAGGGGTGCACCAGGTGTGGGCTGCCCTGGGCAGGGCGTGACCTCAGGCAGATGAGGCTGCGCCCGGGGAGCGGAGCCCTGTCCACCCGCAGCCGCTCAGCAAGGTCTTCCCCGAGTGCCGGGTCCAGCAGGCACCTCCCATCTGCCACAGTAAGTGCTTAGCTCATCTGCTGGTGACAGAGAGAGAAACAAAGCTGGGTGAGGGGACAGTGTTGGAGGAAGGAGAAGTCCTTGAGGAGATACTTGAACAAGATCTAAAGGAATCGGGGGCTCCGGGCAGAGCAGTCTGAGCCCAGGGGAGAGCCGGAGCCAAGGCCACAGGAGGCATGAGCCGGGGTGTGAGCATGTGGGGAATTCGCCTTTTGTGCCGTAAGAAGTGCGTGTCACTGTGCCTGGCTGCCCTATCAAAGTGCCACAAGCTGGGTGGCTCGAACAACAGAAATGTGCTGTTTTGCAGCTGTGGGGGCTGGAAGTCTGACGTCAGATTATCGGTGGAGTTGGTTCCTTCCGAGGAGCGTGAGAGAGTCTGTTCCATGCTGCTCTCCCGGCTTTTGCTTGCTGGCTGGCAGCGCGTGGCCGTGCGTGGCCTATAGGTCTGTGCCTTCGTCTTCACAGGGTGCTGTCCCGTGTGTGTCCCCGTGTCCAGATGTGCCCTTTTATCACGGTATCAGTCATACCGGATTGAGGCCCACACGCATGATCTCATCTTCACTAATCACACCTGCGATGACACTGCTTCCAAGTACGGTCACATTCCCAGGTTCTGGGGGTTAAGACCTCAACGTGGATTTCTGAAGGTCGCAGCTCGTAACAGGCGGGCAGCCGTTAGTGGGTTCTGAGCAGGGGGTGATATGATCTGACTTCGGCTTTAAGAAGGGTCACTGTTTGGTGGAGAAGAGCATGAAGGGAGGAGGCAGAGCCGTTGTACAAAGCCAGGCGAAGCGTGGCGGGTGCCGCGCAGGGTGCCGCGCAGGGTGCCGGGGGTGAAGGCCGGGGCAGGCTCTAGATATATCAAGGCAGAGCCGGTAGGATTTCCTCGTCAGTGCGACGTGGGTGGAGAAAAGACTGTGCAGGCGGAGACGGGGGCGGCTCCTGGGCCCCTGGAAGGATGGAATTGCCATTTTCTGAGATGAGCAAGGACTTGGGAGAAGCCAGTCTGGGGGTAACATTGGGAATTTGATGTAAGACTTACGTTCATGGTGCCTCTTAGACGTTCACGTGGAGATACTGAGTAGGCAGTTGGCTCTGTGACAGGTTCTGGAATCTATGGAGTTCAGAGAAGTTACGGATGGGGATGTGATTTGGAAACCATGAGTGTGTAGAAGGTATTTGAGGCCATGAGATTGATTGAGATTACCAAGGTAGAGAGTGCGGAGTGTGGACAGGTAAGAGGTCTGAGCACCGAGCCTAGGGGCATCCTGAGTCTAGGGTGTGGATGGGAAGGGCCAGCAGAGAAGACCCGGGAAGCAGGAGTCGGTCAAGTGGGAAGGGAGCTCACGGAACGAGGGTTCGTAGAAGGCACCTAACGAGTGTTTCAAGGTGGAGGAGGCATCCAGGAGGTTTCAAGGTGGAGGAGGCATCCAGGAGGACGAGGGTTCGTAGAAGGCACGTAACGGATGTTTCAAGGTGGAGGAAGCATCCAGGAGGACGAGGGTTCGTAGAAGGCAC
>JAQIFY010002819.1:0-13033 GCA_028533085.1 Varecia variegata | reverse complement strand
TCCAGCCTAGGGGATCAGCATCAGAGAGTTTATTCTGAGAGAAGGGACGGCTTCTCCTTCTCCATCCTTCTCCATCCTTTTCCAAGATGACAGGCACTAGAAGTGGGTGAATCTGGCAAGACTCAATGCCACAGAAGTCGAATCCACTATCACTAACAATATCCACAAACTGCAAACCACGGGGGTGTTCTCAGAACACCAGCACCATTATCAACAATAGCTTCAGGCCTCTCCCTCTGTGGCAGGTAATAATGTTCTCCCCAAGTCACACGCCAGACTCGCCACGGGAGCCAGCTGCCCTGGGGCCGGTTGGCTCTGCCTCTCACTAGCCATATGGCTTTGCCCATGGGGTGTAGAACAAGGATCAACACGTCCACTCTGCAGGGCTAATCTACGCGATGATTAGAGCTAATTGATGAGCCCAACACAGAAGAGACCCTCAGTTGATGGTGGCCCTGGTTATTTCTTCCTTCTGCTGCGAACAGATGCCAAGTGACCCTGATCCTGTGAGGACAACCCTCTTCCCCCCGCAAATCTATATATCCTTTCATCAGCAGGTCAGAGAAATGGCTGTCCCTCTCACAGGCCACGTGGAAAACAGGTTCAGGACCAAGTTCTCTCAGAGGGAGAGAAAACTTCCAAGTAACTGTTTCAACTACCCTGTCTAGTTTTTTTTCAACTACCCTATTTGATTTCTTCCTGTTTCTCCCACTCTTTTAGTTTTTTGCTTTATTTACTTTATTTATATATCTTATTCTATCCTTTTAGAGTCATTTCAAAATCAGAAATGTTCTGAGTCATCTTACTGCAGGAGCAGTGCTCTACACCTCCAGGTGTCACCCCTACCAGGTCCACCTGTGACCCCTGACTGGGTCTGAGCCTGGCGTCACTCTGAGTGCCAGACCCTCTGCAGAACATCTCCACATGCATGTCCCACGAGTGCCGCCCACTCGGCATGTCCACAGCTGAGCTACTCTTTCTTCTCCAGTCCTCTCATCAGCACCCTAATCTCAGTTGATGATGTCCCCATCACCCAGAGAGGCAACCTTCCACCTCACTCAGATTCCAAATCCACACAGTCTACTGATCCCACTGATGTGACCTCCTAAAGACCTCTCCAATCTGTCCCCCTCTATTCATCATTACGGCCACCATGTGTTCAGGCCTCTCCACCTGGATTACTCCAAGGGCCTCCTAACTGGACTCCTCCCTCCAGCCTCTCCAAACTGATTAATTTCTCTGTTGCCATTAAGGCTTCATTTTTAACATGCAATTCTGAGTGGGATCCTCTTCTTCAAAATCTCACCTCTGCCTACAGAGGTGAGCTCCTTAGCATGACCATTAGGGTCAGGCTTCAGAGTCTGGCCTTGGAACCCCCTTTCCAGCTCTCCGACACCTACTCCTTCCCTCCCACACGCGTGCTGCTGCCATGCTTGGCCAATCCGAATCCTCTGGACATGCCGTGAGCTCTTCCGCCCAGGCCTCTGGCCAGCACCGATCTCTGTGCACATGGCCTTTCCTCCTTCTTTCCTTGGCACATTCCTCCTCCTCCCACAAGGTCAGGTCAATCATCTACAGCCTTCTCTGCAAAGCTCTTCCCCAGCTTTCCAGGCATAAAATATTCATTTCCTGTCTGTGGGCCCATAATGTGTTGCTCGTACTTATATTTTAACAGCAATCACATGTTATAGGTAGTTGGGCTGCTAGACTGTGAACCTGCTGAGAACAGAGCAAATTTCTTACTCATCCTGGCATATAGTAGGATTCAGTAAATCTGTGTATTAGGGAGTCTCAGAAAACAATGGTGAAATTACATTGTAAGGTCCAATGGAATTTGCCAGTACACATGCAACTTTGGATGCTAGACATATTTTACCCAGTAGTAAAGTGGAAAAATTCTCTCAGAACTCTTGATTTAACTTATTAAAGATTTAGCAAGCTATTAACTTTTATCAGAGTAGCTGAGCAATCTGCCAAATGGAAGTTTTAATTCAGTGGCATATCAAAGAATGCTCAATTCCCTAAGTGTCAATAGTAATTGGTAGATTGTTTCCTGGTTTAGAAAATGGAAGCTAATAAATTCTATTCCATTCCTCAAAGGACTAGCCTTTTGTTTTTGTTTTGAGACTATGCTACTATAAGGTACATTAGAATCAACATTATAGCGCATGCTCCAAAAAAATTTTCCTGATTTCTCTGTCCCTCTTTATGCAATTTCTCAAGAATAGACAAGATACAAAATACCATAAACAGCACGTTTACAAAGGAGAAGAAAAGAGACTTTTACTCTTGACTTTATTTTCTTCTGTACTCCTGAATTTGCTAACTATATGCATGAGTTTATTTCATTAAAAAGAGTAAGAACTTATCTGGCTAGTAGGTGTATAGGCTTTTTGTTTTCCTTTTTATACTTTTCTATATTAAAAAAATCTCACAAATGTTACTTTCTAAAATAACATTTAGACTGGGCACGGTGGCTCATGCCTATAATTCTAACACTTTTTGGGAGGCTGAGGCTGGAAAGCTGCTCGAGGTCAGGAGTTTGAGACCAGCCTAGGCAACATAGAGAGACCCCATTTATATAAAAAATAGAAAAATTAGCTGGGTGTGGTGGTGCATGCCTGTAGTCCCAACTACTTGGGAGGCTGAGGAAGGAGTACTGCTTTGAGCCCAGGAGTTTGAGGCTACAGTGAACTAAGATGACAGCACTGCACTCCAGCCTGGGTGACAGAGCAAGACGCTGTCTCAAAAACAAATAAATAAAACTATATTTAAACAATATGATCAAATTGTCAAATTCCAGAAGACAGCATGTGAGAGCAGCTTCCTAGGTCATGTGGGTCACTTATGAGCATCTTTTCTGAAAAGGTAAGAGCCACCCTGGTGTTTTTACAAACCTATATAATGTACCTTTATCTGTGATGACGTATTAGAAATAAAATAAGTGCTTTTTTAAAAAATGAAAACAAGTTCCTAGCTATAAATTAGACATTAATTAGAAATAAAAATTAATTTAACCATATAGGATAAATTTTACTTTAACATTATCTTAACCCAGGATCCTATTTCAAAACCAAAACTGAGCAAAATGGGAAGCAATGACTATTCTGCAACATACCAGAGAAATATTTGATTAATCTGAAACTAAAGCCGGCCAGACCTGAAATCATATGTCATTAACTATCTTTTTAATACTAATTAATTAAATAAAACAAAAACATTAAATGCAACTTGATCTGGGAGAACAAAGTTGAAGTCACCATGGCACCAGGGACTTTGTGGGGTTTTTTCACTCCATCAGGAAGTAATTACACAATATTTTCCAGAAGTGAAACAGTGAGTCTAAGTGGAAAAAAATGTGGAAACATTTAGTTAGAACAGTAGAGCAAGGTATTAAAGACCCTTTTAAGGGGTTAACTCTGAAGGGAAATATGCAAATAATTAGGTCTTTAAACATGTTTTTAATTACAAATCTAGGATAAAAGTCAGAGGCATAATTTGGTGCTCGTGTACGTTTCCTGAATACCCCTTTCTTGCAAAGTGATGAGTGTGATGTTCACATCACTGTGAAGGCCCAGGCTGACAACTGAGGACATCTCAGCGAGACGTTTGCCGGGTTCCGTGACGCCTTCTTCCTCGCACTCTTAGGAAGGCCAAGGTCACGTGCCTCCTTTAACATTCACTGGCAAGATTTAACCCCCATCTTGGGTGGAGACATATGGTTTTTATCTTTAAAGTCAAAATTCATTCATGCCAATATCTTTTCCTACTTCATATGAATTTCAAGAGTTTTATGAAATCTATTTTACTCATTTCATTTTGTTCCAGTTTTCGGCTCTCCCTGGTTATTTTCAGTGTAGATATCTCAGCGGGAGCAATCCTATGTGGGCCGTACTACGCAATTGCTCCCTTGTGTTTTTGGTATGTCTTCATTGCAAATGAATTTCTAGAGGACCAGAGATGGTTTGATTTGAATAGAGGTGAGTTGGTGAGGAAATTAAAAATATAATATATAATAATTTATAATCTCAAACTTTGACCCCAGAAAACCCCAAAATGATTGAGAAGTGGACAAGTATTAATACAAATGCTAAATTGCAGCTATCTAGCTATATTTATTGAGTGCCTATTATATAATATGCCAGGCACTGTTCTAAGTGCTGAGGATGCTTCAGTGAATGGAACAGACAAAAATCCCAGCCCTCATGGGACTGCCATTCTAGTAGACTCTGCACCCGTTCTGTTAGACCGCAGAAATAACTCTCTGGACCTCCAATCCAAAAGCCAAAAGTTCCATCTGCAAAGTGGTACCAAATGTAGCCATGGCACCAAATCCCCACTCCAAGGAAGACCGGAATATAAAGTTCTCTGGAATGAACTGCATGGGGACTCTGGGCTGAGGCTAGACTGAAACAGCAGAACCTATTGTGACACCTGCTATGTCACGCCCCCCACCGCCACATGTGAAAGCCCCATCCATCCCCAATGTGACCATCTGGAGTAAGGAAGTAATTATGGTTGAATGAGGTCAAAGGTTAGGGCCCTGAACTGACAAGATTAGTGTCCTTACAAGAGACACCAGGGAGTGCCCTCTCTTCCTGCACCATGTGAGGACACAGTGAGAAGGTGGCGGTCCACAAGCTAGGAAGAGAACCCTCATCAGTAACAGAATCGGCTAGTACCTTCATCCTGGACTTTCCAGCCTCCAGAATTGTGAGAAAACAAATTTGTGGTGTTTAAGCTACCTAGCTTTGTTATTCTGTTGTGGCAACCCAAGCAGACTAAGACAACGAAATACAACTCCATTATCAAGAGACCTTCCAATACCACCACAGAGGTTTTGGGTTATACAAGATACATCTAGGAAGATGCCATTCTATTCAGCAAGCAATAAATGAATGCTGGATTTGACTTCTGATATCCCCAAATACTGCTACAAAAAATATGAGATGAGGTCTACCTAATACTGTCTCTAACAGCGACACTGAAAACTATCCTGAATTGACCTGCACTTTAGATGCTGCTCTACCAACCAAAAAGCACTCACAGTGCTTAGAACCGCTCCCTGCCCCACCAGCCTGCTTTTTTTTTTTTTTTTTGAGACAGAGTCTTGCTCTGTTGCCCGGGCTAGAGTGAGTGCCGTGGCATCAGCCTAGCTCACAGCAACCTCAAACTCCTGGGCTCAAGTGATCCTCCTGCCTCAGCCTCCTGAGTAGCTGGGACTACAGGCATGCACCACCACACCTGGCTAATTTTTTCTATTTTTAGTAGAGACAGGGTCTCACTCTTGCTCACGGCTGGTCTCGAACTCCTGATCTCAAACAGTGCTCCTGCCTCGCCTCCCAGAGTGCTAGGATCCATGCCTGCCCCAGCCTGCTTTACTTTAACAGAAACAAATAAGCATTAAAAGAAATAAACTGTCATTTTGCTACTCACTAGACATAACTATCTGCTTTTTCTGGGCTAGTAGTTCTAATACCTATTCAGGTTATAGAGCACTTTTATGATATAAGGGTCTTTGCAAACTAGCCTAACATAGTGATATATATTTAATTTTATCGTATTGACTAGATATAATTTCACCCAATATAGATATGACAAAGACCCAGGTATATAAGGCTTTATATTTAAAAAGAAACAAAATAGTCTGAAGAAAATCACATTTCCAAAATGTTCAACTACTAGCTGTTTGCTATTTATCTGTTTTGTTTTGCTAGCATTCTGCAACACATAATAGGATCTCAAAGTTTAAGAAAACTTCAAAGGGAGAAAAAGCCCTTAAAATTGAGAACATTTTATCCATTATCTTCTCTCTCTGAACTAACTAGAAAGAGACTACCGTTTTCCAGGAACTAAACACTAGGGTCTGGCTATAGAACACAGTTTGAGAACCACTCCTTTGAGTAAAAGGCTGTTCACAAGCAGTTATATCTAAATCTACGAAACAACTGGGGCAAGGAATCCTTGGACCAGTTCCAAGGTCTGGGAGTCATGATGATAACTTGGATCAGATGGAAATGTTGCAGATTCAAAGACAGAAAAGACAACTCAGTGGACCAACAGGGCCAGTTCTCCAGGGCGCCAACTTACAATTCGTCTTGTATGTTGTCCGTGAGTTTGAAGAGCTGCTCCTGCCCTTCTGCCTGGCTCTCAGAATAGCGGGGAAGCAGCCCTTGGGGCCCTGTGCAGCAACGTGGCTTCCGAACCCTCTGTGCTTGAGTTCTAGATGAGTAAGTGGACAAAAAGCAAAGAGGTTAAATGTTAAGGTTAAAATGATTTCCCTTCCTCACCTAAAATAAAAGTACTACTTAATACAAGACATACTCTAAATTTAGTGAACAGAATTAAACTACAGTATTGCCTGTGAATGGACTATAAGATACTGGTTAGGAAAAAAAGACATTTTATAATATAGACATCTGCACTCGAATGTTTATGGCAGTACAATTCGCAATTGCAAAGATGTGGAAACAACCCCAGTGCCCATCAATACATGAGTGGATTAGTAAAATGCGGTATATGTATACCATGGAGTACTACTTAACCATAAAAAACAATGGTGAACTAGCACCTCTTATATTATCCTGGATAGAGCTGGAGCCCATACTTTGAAATGAAGTATCACAAGAATGGAAAAACAAGCACCACATGTACTCAGCATCAAATTGGTACCAACTGATCAACACTTAGGTGCTCACATGGAAGTAATATTCATTGGGTGCCGGGCAGGTGGGAGGCAGGTGGAGGGGATGGGTAAACTCATAGCTAATGGGTGCACAGCGCACTCTCTGGGGGATGGGCACACTTGTAGCTCTGGCTTGGGTGATGCAAAGGCAATATATGTAACCAAAATGTTTGTACCCCCATAATATTCTGAAATTTAAAAAAAGAAAATAAATAAAATAAATTGAAAAAAAAGATAGTGGTTAAAGGCTCCCATTTGACTTTGAATTCTGCTGCTACCATCTTCTAGCTATGTGATCATGGATGAGTCAGTTAACTTCCTTAACCCTCAGCTTCAGTGATCTCTGTGAAACAGGATGACGATGCCTACCTTACAGGACTGATCAAATTATTAAAATAATGCCTGTCCAGCCTGTGCTGGACAAAACATGGGCTCTCCACCAATGGTGGCTCTCGTTGTTCTTGCTCAATTCTACTGGTCACACCCTGCTTTTCTAAGAATCTCTTCAGGAGAGCCATCCTTGGATTTGCAGTGGGTCCAGAAGACGACTGGGGGACCCTGGGTATTTAGTAGGAACATACCAAGCTTCCAGACTTCTAAGATGACTTCAGTTGCTTGGGTAAAGGGTGAGGGACACAGTAATCATGTGAGGGGAAGCAATGCTCCCTGGACCAGCCCCAGGCCACAGTCTGGGACTCTGCAGCGGCTCTAACTCATGCCGCTTAGCTGTCGGTTGCCCAGAGGAATCTGCTTTGCTATGGCTTTCAGAGTAGGCTGATGTTGTCTTTTTCCACAAACCATATACAGGGTAATTGATAAGTACTTTTTGGTGTTTTCCTAGAAACAGGAGTCCATATTTGTCTTGGAAAGGCTGTGCATATTTCAGATGACTGATAAGAATGTACTGGGTCTGTCCTCGGCCTTGTACTTGCTGTACTTTTTATTATTTGTTCCTGGAGCCCAGTGAAGCAAAACACCCCTCTCCAGACAAATCTAAAAGAGAGGAATAGGCTTACACACTGAATCAGCACTTCAGAGCCACGAACAGTAGTGTAGAGACTTACTTAGAAGGGCAAAAAATGCCCTGGTGGGCAAATCAGATTAGTAATATGAACAGAAACAATCAGACACTCGCCACAGGCCATGCAGTAGGGGAGCCGCAAAGCTGGGATCACCGTAAAGTGCTCTGGAACCCAGGTCAACATTCAGTGCATCAGGCCTTGATGTCTGAAGGACAGCCCCATGCCCAGGTGAGGTTTGGCATGTGCTGGAAAGCCCAAAATCCACTGATAATTTTTCAAAAGTCCAGTTACGAGGATGCCTTCAGTACTATTAATTGTGCTCTTCAAGGGTAATGTAAAGAGACCGCAAGGAAGTTTCAGTGCTTTGCACTGAAAAGGGAAAGGGTAAAAAACCCAGCTTTATTTCTATCATGTAGTCACATACTCCTACTGGGCCTAGTCTCAATTCCTCCTTCAAGACATAGGCCTACTGTCGGCTATTTAGAGGTCAACTATTGATCGAAAGCAGGAAGCGCAGCACAGGGAGCCACTGCTGACCCATCAGTGGAGAAGCTCGACGTCTGCTGTCTTAGGGATTCTGGCAACACTGCAGGTAAGGAGCTCGGTGCATTCTCCAGGTCGCGAGCCCTGTGATGTTTCCCTGTCTAGTGAAACACCTGCTGTCATTCCAAACACAGCCCAAACAAGCTGGCACGCATCCTTTCTCCAAGGCAGTCCTACTATTCCTTCACTCAGGGAGCTTCTGGAAGAGGTTCGGGCTGTCACGGCAGAAGCCCAAAGGCCCCTCCAAGAGGAATATGGCGCAGTCTGCTTCCTCACCACCTCTCAACGTAAGATTTGATTCCACCTCCCCTAACTACCTCTTCCCCGATCTATTGGGAGGCCAGTAGGCTCAACTTCCATAGGTATCCCAAATCCAACCATTTCTCCATCTCTGTCATAACTAACAAATGATCTCTGGATCTATAATGTATTATTACAATAGCCTCATAACTTATTCTCTCTAATTCCACCCCTGTCCAATCTCCTCACGGCCATGAGCATGGTCCTTTCAAAATATAAGTTAGATCAAATCAGTCATCTGTTCAAAACACATGTGCTTCACATCTCACTTGGATAAATATATTTACTTATTGCTCAACTCCCCATCTGGAATGTAAGCTCCATAAGAAGAGGGATTCTGTTCCATTCGTTGCTATCCTGGGATCTAAAAGAGTACTGGTTTATGGTAAAAGAACAATAAGAATTAGCTGAATAAATGAATGAGCACATTTGTGGGTGGCGGGTGGTATAAGGGCCATTACTTAGAAAGATGACACACAGACTTTGGTGGACAGTTTGAAGACTAGAGATTTTGAGCTTTGAAGCCAACAATCAATGTTGAGGCACAGTGAGAGCCAGTGAGAATCCCCCTTTCCTGACAGAAAGGTCAAGGGTGTCTCTGTCTGGTCCACAGATGGAAACAAAGAAAGGGGCACGAAGGCAATGACATGCATCTGACATCTCTGTTGATATATGTCTTTTTCCTTACAAGGAACAATCTTTTCAATAGTACCCAAAACATGCTACCAAGTAGGAGATAATTTCTCTGGTGGAATCCAAGGAAGCCAAAGAAACCAAGGAAAGGTGGCTTGTTTCTAGGCCTGAGCTCTTGGAAATCACATCTCATAACAACCACGGGATAGCTGAGAATGTACGTAAATGTGCCCCATCTTATCCTATTACCAAATCGCTTTCTATAAACAGTTATTTCTTGACTCAGTGGCCTCCCTCAGACCCGTCCCCAAATTTCGGTGATCTAACCTCACCTCCCTCTATTCCCAATACATTATCATCTAACTTGCAAATTACAAACTCACTGAAACATCAGAGAATGCAAAAGCAGAGTAGCTCCCTTGTGGGTATACACTGCCTATTTGTTATGTTTCTTTTCTTATCTGTCTTCCTAACAAGCTGCAAACTCTCTGACCATTTCCAAGGTCCTCCCTTTTTGATCAAACAAATATCAAGGGCAAGGCTGGATACGGTGTTTAACAGTGCTGACTACAGGAGCTCAATGTGCCATTCAAGGCTCATTCTTCACATCAACATAGAAGCAAAGAAAGTTAAATTTTACCCTGAAAGGAAACATCTTCGGTTATAGTCTTATAAATATAAGGATTACTTCCAGAAGGGGTGATTTAGACATACTCTTACTAAAAGCAGAAAGCTGGATTAAAGGAATTCTCCCCACATTCCTTATTACCTTACCATCGTTGGTGCCTGAAAAACTATTCTATTTTCTCTGAAACTCAACTAAAATTTTAACTTCTTGGGTCCAAGTTGGTAGGTTATGGGAAGGGGGAGAGAGGGTGGTGTTTAAAGTGACTGTGTTTGAACAAATTTAGTTTCAAACTTAATCAAAAGAATTATTTAAAAAGACAAGCTAGCAAACCTCACAAGCCAGCAAAAAGTCTGAAAGCGATATTCTTCAGTGCAGGCCACCATGTGATGGAACTGTTTTCTCCATATATTGACGTGGCACTATAAATCCAAATAGCCCTTTGGAACTAGTTTAACTGTATGCAACAGCAATCCCAAATTTGTTCATGCTCTGTGACTCAGCAATACAGCCTGTCCACTTTTAAATGCCTTTGATGTATTTTCCAGTGAAACTATTGAGCACCGGGAGGGAAAGGACTCTAGTCCTTTTTTTTTTTTTTTAACTGGACTCATCATTATCCTTAGTTCAGGGCCCACTATCAGCATTGGGCTCTCTTTATTTATTTGAAACAAATAAACACCTGTGAAACCACCATCCCCAGCACACGAACTCCATCGGTGACCATGTGACTCCATCTATATGGTGTTCTGCCACCCCAAGCCCCTGTTCCTCTTCTACCTAAGACAGCCACTGTTCTGAATCTTGTGTTTATCATTCCTGTGCTTATCTTTTTTATGTAATCTTATCACATTTCAAAGCATGCTTGGGCATGTTTTTGTTATATTCTTTGGGTTTAGTTTTAGGCTTTTGAATAAAGAATGTCACTGTCACATTCCTAAGATTCAGCTGTTATTTTGTGTGCAGCTCTAATTCATTCATTGTGCCTGCTTTATTAATATTCCATTATATGACCATTCCATGATTTATCCATCTTCCTGTTGATGGCATGTGGGTTATTTCCAGGTTTTGCTATTATAAACGAAGCTGCTATGAACATTCCTATACATGTCTCCTGGTGAACACTAAGAGTATATCTAGGAGGGATTTGCAGGATCACAGGGTATAAATGTTTACCTAACAAGATAATTCAAACTGTTTTCAAAGTGCCTGAGCCGTTTTTATACTCCCACCAACAATGCATTTAAGAGGCTCTAGCAATCCACAGCCTTTCTAACAGCTGGCATTGTCTAGGATAGCACTGTCCAATCACAGCCACTAACCATGTGTGGCTACTGAGCACTTGAAATGTGGCCAGTGTAACTAAAAAACTGAATTTTAAATTTAACGTACATTAATATAAATTTAAATTGTGTCTTGGACAGCAATGGTCTAGACTCTTAAATCTCTGCTACTCAAATGGGTATCTTACTGTTTTTTCATTCCCATCTTTCAACCTAAAGCATAATGGTATCCATTAAAAAAAAAAAGTGGAGTAGCTCTAGATCCTGTCATTGGCACTGGAGCAGAAAGATCAACGTCTGAACCACCCTGGCCCACCACTGTTGTACCAGCCCGTGGCCTCCCCCGGTGGCTGTACTCCTTTCCCGTGGCCAGTGTCAAGATGTGCTGCTACGTGGGCAGGGTTGGTACTACAATCCTGGCTATAATGGATCACTAAACAGGAGGTGGCAAAGCCCCACCCACTCACGTCTCATGAGTTGACAGCATCTCTTAGGAACCAGCACGCAGCAGCAGGGGAAGGCCTGCTCAGTGCACAGGCAGCAGCTCTGCCTCCACAAACCTTTGTCTGGCCAAAGGTCTGCGGTGTATTTAATTGCTGCCAGCTGGGGCTTGTCGGCCATGTTAAGCCCTCAGCTGCTGCGGTTTATAAATTTCACAGTGTATAGAAAGAAACAGTCCTTCCAGTCAACCAGCTAATCCAGAATGTCAGCACCAAACGAACTTGAGCTTTGAACTCCATGAAAACGTCAGGGAGTCGGCTGTACGGCAGGGAGGACTCTTCCCCCAGGGAAGGCGCTGCTGATGCAGTGGCTGATACACTGCAGATACCCACCCAGTGAGAGCAGCTAATGCAGAGTAAGTCTGTGTCTGGCCATTGCTGTCTGACGTACACTAGAGGCCCAACACCAAAGATCAGAGTAGTAAAAACAATTCACGTCACTTTCTTTAAGCAAGAATAAATCCAAACAAGGTGACACAGGAGATGTAACCAATTCCACCTGGTTGATCTTGCCTTTCAGCCCAAGGGTCAACGGTTGGCCAGTCATTATTTGTTCTTAGCTTATATGATGAGTAACCGTGTCATAGTTGTATTAGTTGAAGACAGATACTGTGCACACATACACATACCCCTGTGCAGCTGAAGATACTAGTTGGTTGAGAAGTCTGTCATGGCCAATGTCTGTCAACCAAGTGATGTTCAAAAACAATCAGTAAATGAGTAAAAGGTGCATGTGTCAAACACATGACTCCCTCGCATAACAGAATGTTTATTCAGTTGATGCTGCCATCTTCCTTAAGAGTTGTGCATGCTGACCTCAACAAAGTGATGGATTGTGCTTGCATTTGCTTTATGTATGTGTCCAAGACTTTTGCTTTAATTATCTTACGATATATACTGTGCTCGACTGAGGACAAACAGTTAGACTGGGAACAGAAGGTCACCCGGTCTACCTCTTCAAATACTGTTAACTGATAACAGCTACAAGATACCAGGGTTTGACTGAATGGCTCAATCAAATATTTGTCATTTCTCTACAAGGAATCCAACAGTCTCTCTAAACAGTACTCTCTGCACTGGAGTAGATGAATTGGTTAAAACTCCCTCTGACAGCCACAGCAATATAGTGTCTGGAATTCTAAGACTTCCATGCCATGGGCTGCATCTGATCTCTGACCTGTAGACCTCTCCTCTCTGCTACATGCATCTACTTTCAAAGACTAAGTGGAAAAGTATTTCTTCTCCCCAGATTTTACTCCTTTGCACTCCTTTCAGTGCAAAGTATAATCAGAGAAGATTCTACTGGACGATGAAAACCTCTAAAGTTTGGCTCAATTTACATGAGAAATTCTTTCCCATAGTTCCAAGACAAACTGAAACCCACCTTCTAGAACCTACTCAAAGACAGTATCCAAACCATAGGTTTAATAATAACTACAGAG
>JAQIFY010002818.1:0-13036 GCA_028533085.1 Varecia variegata | reverse complement strand
TATATTTCTTTGTGTTCTTTGACACTCACTCCTAGTCTTCTTCCCACCACACTAACTGCTCTATACCAAACTATTTAACTGGCTTTTTGAATAAATTATTGGGATTGCTCTTTTAAATGCTAATAGAATCAGATTTTTCTCCACAGTCTTGTTAGGATTTCAGTTATCTTCAATAATTACATCTATTCATGTTTATATTACTGAATATTAACTTTCTAACAAAGTAAAAATAGAGGAAACACATGTGCATGTACACACACATAATTCAGTTAGCAAATAAAATGTATGGACAGAATTTCATTTTTTGGGAGGAAAAGAAAGAATATTTACCTTAATGATATTTAGAAAACTACAATTAATCAGTAATTTGCCAGTATAGCATCTTCTCTTTGGTAGTGTTGTCTCAGTGTCACTGGAGGAATGTAAAATGGGCAAAAATAATCTGGCTTAACAGAATTAAAATTCCAGTACTGGGGGAAGGGGACAGGCAATGCAGTGGACACAACCCCATTCAATGAATATATTTTAAAAGACTTAGGTTTTGCAATTTTAAAAGACTTAGGTTTTGCAATTTCTCAGTATAATACTCCATCTTTCATAGTAAGCCATATTGTAATAGATGAATATGTTGTATTGTAAAACCTGCAAAAATGATCTTTTTTAAAATATATATATATTTATTTCAGAATATTACAGGGGTACAAATGTTTAGGTTACATATATTGTCTTTGCCCCACCCGAATCAGAGCTACATGTCCATCCCCCAGACAGTGCGCACCACACCCATTAGATGTGAATATACCCATCCCCTCCTCCCCCACTACCTTCCCGACACCAGATGAATGTTACTAACATATGTGCACATAAGTGTTGATCAGTTAATACCAATTTGATGGTGAGTACCTGTGGTACTTCTTTTTCCATTTTTCTTATACTTCACTTAGTAGAATGGGCTCCAGCTCCATCCATGATAATACAAGAGGTGCTAGATCACCATTGTTTTTTGTGGCTGAGTAGAACTCCATGGTATACATATACCACATTTTATTAATCCACTCATGTACTGATGGGCATTTGGGTTGTTTCCACATTTTTGCAATTGTGAATTGTGCTGCTATAAACATTCTAGTGCAGATGTCTTTTTTATAGAATGTCTTTTTTTCCTTTGGGTAGATGATTAGAGACATTGAGCCTTTTTTCATATGTTTATTGGCCATTAGTCTTCTTTTGAAAGTTTCTGTTTGTGACCTTTGCCCACTTTTTAGTGGGGTTGTTTGATTTTTTTCTTGTTGATTTTCCTGAGTTCTATATAGATTCTAGTTATCAGCCCTTTATCAGATGTGTAGCATGTGAATATTCTCTCCCATTCTGTAGGTTGTATATTTGCTTTCATGAGAGTTTCCTTGGCTGTGCAGAAGATTTTTAATTTGATCAGGTCCCGTTTATTTATTTTTATTGTTGCTGTGATTGCCTTTGGGGTCTTGTTCATAAATTCTTTCCAGAAGCCGGTGCCTAAAGAGTTTTTCCCACATTTTCATCTAGAATTCTTACAGTTTTATGCCTTAGGTTTAAGTCTGTTATCCACCATGAATTGATTTTTGTGAGAGGTGCAGATCCTGTTTCAGTCTTCTACATGTGGCTATCCAATTTTCCCAGCACCAGTTATCGAATAAGGATTCTTTTCCCCAGTGCATGTTTTTGTCTGCTGTAGATCAGATGGCTATATGAGGATGGTTTTATATCTGGGTTCTCAGTTCTGTTCCATTTGGTCTATGTCTCTGTTCTTGTGCCTGTACCATGCTGTTTTAGTTACTATAGCCTTGTAGTGTAGCTTGAAGTCTGGTACATTGATCTTAACTCTTAACTCTGATGTAATTGTACACTTAGGCATGTGGTAACCTTTTATACTTTCTATAGGTTTGGGATCTATAGGCAACTTAGGATCAACGACAATGCTAAACTCCAGAAAAATATGCCCAGATATGTCTTTCAACACTTGTATCTGGCAGTAAGATAATAGATTCCTATGTACTCTCCTCATGTCTACCATAAAAAGATCATACAAATATAAGTGTTATGTCAGTGGTACATTTCAAGTGATGGAAGCCTGAAAGAAAATGTTCTCGGAGAACAGGAATGCAGATGCTTTAACTAGACAAACTCATGAAGGACAGAAAAAGGATGAATCTCCTGTTAACCAACTCCCCCATACTTCTCTATACTATAGCAAAGATGATGTTTTTAAAATTCGCATTTACCATGTGAAACTCTAGTGAAAAACACACACACACACACACAAACACACTTTTGCTAGCCTTCCATTTTTCATGTACTATTTTTGCTCTTTTTGTCCCTCACTCCATTCACTTAGGTAACATCTATACATTATTTTCTATTTCAGGATAGGAGTGATTTCTCAGGGTAAGCCTAGATCATGTTCCTTGTTTCACTGTTTTACAGTTTTATATTACTTGGTTATATCCTACCATTAATTCTGTTTGTGAACATATTATTATTTTAGTGATGATTTATTCAATATGAGTGTTTGGCACTGGATCAAAAAATAAAGAGTCTGTGTTTGTTCACTGTTGTATCCCCTGTGCCAAGTACCTTTAATTGGTCAATACATATTTGTTCAATGAGTGAATGGGCTTTAACAGTGCTTAATTTGGAAAACACAGGAGAAAGAAATATTGGTCCAAAAAATTTAATTTAAGCCCTCTGTGTCTTATGCTGAAAGATAATACATTATTGTTAGTTTTTTAATTAACTCAAATAATCTTTTTATATTTCTGAACAAAAATATGATTCTGAATCCTGTGATATTATTTATGATTTTCTACTGTCCAATGGAGTAATGTTAAAAAATGGTATCATTATGGCCCTCAATTTAAAAAAATTTTGGAAAGCTGCATTTTTTCTGCTTATAATTCTTATATTCCTGCAATTTCAAGGTCAACTCTATAAGTTATCTATATGACAAAATGCTAAAAAGCAATAGACTGGTTTTATAGGTAATGGATGAAGCTGAGATGATTTTGTTTCAAGAAATGTGATTATTTTATGTCATAACATGTTCAGAACTCCACGAGTATAATGAGATTTCTTTTTCTCTCTCATCCTACTATGGAATATTCCTCAGCTAAATGAACTCAGGTTCTAGTTTTTTATTAGTTGCATTAGCACTGCCATAAAAGGTGCTACTTTCATACGGAATGTCAAGACCTAGCAACTGCATTTGTTGATACTATGACATCACTTTCCAGCAATATCACCTCATAGAAACCAGTTCTTGAAATGACATTAAAATAAATTTATTTAATAAAATTTAATAAGATTTAAAGATGTATCACACTACCCCCTAGATCAGGTGTAAAGGAACAGTCAAGATAATGTATAATACAATTCAAAATGACCTTAATATTAAACTCATTGTTGGAAAAATTATTGCAAACTCATTCATATATGAATAATGGACAACATACCTTATAGGGTATAGTGTTATATTTTAATACATGTATACCATGTATAATTATCAAATCAAGGTAATTAGCATATCCAGAATCTCAAATCTTTATCATTTGTGTTGAGAACGTTAAAAATATGCTTTTCTAGCTATTTGAAAATATACAATAAATTGTTAATTGTAGTCACCTTATGGTATTATGTAGAACATTAGGTCTTTTTCCTCCTATTTAGCTATAATTTTGTATTCCTTAGCCAACTTCTCACTATCTCCCCAACCTTCCTACCCTTCCCCAGCTCTAGTAACCACTATTGCACTCTCTATTTCTGTAAGAGCAACTTTTTAAACTTCCACATATGAGTGAGAACATGCAGTATCTATTTTCATATGCCTGGATTATTTCACTTAATATAATGTCCTCCAAGCTCATCTATGTTGCCACAAATGACAGGATTTCATTCTTTTTTATGGTTGAATAGTATTTCTTTTTGTATATATAGCACATTTTCTTTATCCATCCATCTGTGGACGGGCACTTAGGTTGATTCCATACCTTTGATATTGTGAATAATGCTGCACTAAACACGAGAATGTAGATATCACTTTGACATACTGATTTCTTTCCCTTTGGATATATAATTTATTCCTAGGTATTTTTTTGAGCTATTATATTTGGGATTGCTCTCCTGATTTCTTTTTCAGATGGTTTGTTATTGCTGAATAGAAATTCTACTGATTTGTGCATATCTATTTTTTGTATCATGCAACTTTACTAAATTTGTTTATAATTCATAAGGGTTTTTTGTTGGAGTATTTGGTTTTTCTATATATAAGAGGATGCTACAAACAAGGACAATTTGACTTTCTATATTACAATTTGAATGACTTTTATTTATGTCTCTTACCTAGTTGCTCTTGCTCAGATCTCCAGTACTATGTTAAATAAGAGTGGCAAAAGAAGGTATCCTTGTCTTATTACAGTTTGTAGAGAAAAATCTTTCTTTTTTTTTCCATTTTTAGTATGATAATAGCTGTGAGTTTGTCACATATGGCCTTTATTGTGCTGAGGTATGCTACTTTTATAACTAATTTTTCATGGTTTTTAACATAAAGAAATGTTGAATTTTATTATATGATTTTTCTGCATATATTGAGATGATCTTATTCTTTTTGTCTTTCATTCTGTTAATGTGATGTATTGCATTTATTAATTTGCCTATTTTGAACCATTCTTCCATTCCTGAGATAAATCTTACTTTATCATGGCAGATGATCTTTATAATGTGCTGCTGGATTTGATTTGCTCGCATTTTGTTAAGGAATTTTGCATCAATGTTCATCAAGGCCTATAGTTTTTTGTTTGTTTTGTTTTGTTTTTTTGTTATGTCCTTAATCTGCTTTTGGTATCAGGGTAATGTTCTTCTTATAGAATGAGTTTGGGAGTATTCCCTCTTATTCAATTTTCAGGAAGAGTTTAAGAAGAATTGGTATTAATTCTTCTTTAAATTTTGGTAGAGTTAAGCAGTGAAGGCATCAGATCCTGAACTTTTGGTTGTTTTGAGGAAACTTTTTATTATGAATTCAATCTCATTACGCATAATTGGTATGCTTGGGTTTTCTAATTCTTCTTGGTTCTATCTTGATAAGGTGTGTGTGTCCAGAAATTTATCCATTTCCTCCAGGGTTTCAAATTTGTTGGTATACAGTTGTTAAAATAGTCTCTAACGATCCTGGCATTATGTTTAATGTCTCCTTTTTCATTTCATGTCTCCTAAATCATTTCTGATTGTATTTATTTGGGTCTTTTTTCTTTCTTACTTATTTATTTATTTATTTCAGCTTATTATGGGGGTACAAAAGTTCTGGTTATATATATTGCCCATGTCCCCCCATCACCCCGAGTCTGAGCTTCAAGCATGTCCATTCCCCAGACAGTGCCCATCGCACTCATCATATAGGTATACACCCATCCCCTCCCCCCACCCCATCCCCCTGAGTCTGGGCTTCAAGCGTGTCCATTCCCCAGACAGTGCACATCGCGCTCTTCATGTAGGTATACACCCATCCCCTCTTTTTTCTTTTTATCTTGTTTAGTCTAGCTAATGGTTTGTTGATTTTGTTTATCTTTTCAAAAAACAACTTTTTGTTTTGTGAACTTTTGTGTTGTTTTCTAAATCTCAATTTCATATTATTTCTGCTCTTATCTTTGTTATCTCTTTCTTCCAATTTTGGGTTTGATTTGTTTTTTCTCTTCTAGTTCCTTGAAATTCATCATTAGATTGTTTATTTGAAACATTTATATTTATTTGATATAGGTGTTTTTTGCTATATAGTTTCCTCTTAATAATGCTTTTACTGTATCCCAGAGGCTTTTTTAAATACTGTGTTATTATTTTCATTTGTTCCAAAAAGTTTTTTTAATTTCTTTCTTGATGTCTTCTTTAACCCATTCATCATTCTGGAGGATTTATGTAATATCCACATATTTGTACAGTTTTGAAAGTTCTTATTATTGATTTCTAGTTTTATTCCATGTGACCAGAAAAAGATATTTGTTTAATTTTATTTTTATATTTATAGAATTAAGGGGAACAAGTGTAGTTTTATTACATGGATGTTATGCTTAGTTGTGAAGTCTGGACTTACAGTGTAACCATTGCCCAAATAGTGTTAATTGAGCTCATTATGTAATTTTTCATTCCTTATTCTCTCCTACCCTTCAAGCTTATCACCCTTCTGAGTCTCCAATGTCTATTATTCCATTCTCCACGTCCATGAGTCCACATTATTTAGCTTCCATTTATAATTGAGAACATGTGGTGTTTGACTTTCTGTTTCCGAGTTATTTCGCTTAAGATAATGACTTCCAGTCCAATCCATGTTGCTGCAAAACACATGATTTCATTCTTTTTTATGGCTGAGTAGTATTCCATGGTATATATATATGTATATAGGGAACTTAACAGTAGACTAGGTCATGTAGAAGAAAAAAATTTCTCAACTTAAAGATAGGTCATTTGGAATTACCCAGTCACAGAACAACAACAAAAATTGTTAAGTTCTCTATTGTATTTTATTTCATTCATTGAATTCTTTAGCTATAGGATTTTTTTTTTTTCTTTTTTTGAGACAGAGTCTCGCTCTGTTGCCCAGGCTAGAGTGCTGTGGTGTCAAGCTCACAGCAACCTCAAACTCCTGGGCTTAAGCAATCCTTCTGCCTCAGCCTCCTGAGTACCTGGGATGACAGGCATGTGCCACCATGCCCGGCTAATTTTTTTCTATGAATATATTTTTAGCTGTCTAGATCATTTCTTTCTATTTTTAGTAGAGATGGGGTCTCACACTTGCTCAGGCTGGTCTCGAACTCCTGACCTCGAGTGATCCTCCCACCTTGGCCTCCCAGAGTGCTAGGAAGGCTATAGGATTTTTATTTGGTTCTTTTTATGGTATCTATCTCTCTATTAAATTTCTCATTCATATCATAGTTTTTCTGATTTTGTGGAATTATCTGTCTGTATTCTCTTATATCTCACTGAATTTCCTTAAGATAATTATTTGGAGTTTTTTCCCATCAATTTCTAGATTCTTTTTCCTCTGGTTCTAAGTAGGTGAAGTGGTATCGTCTCCTTTAGTTCCCTCAGCTGCTATCAATGTCAGTTATAACTGTAAGTACCTAAGTGATCTAGACTGTAGAAGTTTGTGGCAGCAGCAACAGTGGCATAGAATGTTAATGTCCTTGGTGGCAAGGTCTTTGGGATACTCCTATTCTTGTTTACCTTAAAATGGGGAGACTTAGCTGAGGAGATCCCTTTTGGTGGTAAATTGGCCCAGCCTGTAAGCTATAGTGGTGGTGGGTTCCAGGTGCATATGCTCAAAGCAATTGTGGAGCTCTGGTCCCAGGTTTAGGGACTTACTATGAAACTTGGGTTTTGGTGTGCAAGCTTACTCTTTGTGGCAGGGTTGGATGTAGGTTGTCCATATAGTCAGGATCTGTGACTCAAAAGCACCAACTAGCAGCTTGGGCCCAGTGGGCCAAGTTGGGGCTGTGATTCTGACCCTGGTGGGTAGAGAACAGTACTGGCCTGGATCTGGGGAATAAGGGACGCTCTGGACATTGGGACCCGGAGAGCAGGGTATACTACAATTCATGAACCAGAGCCAATAGGGCTCAATGGTAAATTGGGTCCCAAGGGATGAGGAACCATGTAGTGGTGACTCTAGACCCTGAGATGGTGAGAACTGGCAATATCTCAGACTCTATGAGCCCAGATACAGTGACAGAACGAAGCCCAGAATGAAAGTGCACAGCTTTTGTTTGGCCCTTGAGGGCAGGGAGCAGCACAGTGATGACTCCATTCCCCAGGGAAAGGGATGTCTCAGCAGCTCAGAAATTAGGGGTCCAGGGAAATAGTGTACTAGAGTTGTTTGGTCTGTAGGGTGGGGTGTGTCAGCTCAGCCACTGCTCTGTTTCCCTGGGACGGGCAGTACTAACTGTAAGGTTTTAAGACCGGAGTCCACGGGAGGGCGGCGCAGCTGAAGGTCACAGCACCCTCCCGGGTTTCGGCACCAAATGTAAGGTTTTTGGAGTGGGGGATGGGAGTTTCTCCGGAGGGAAGGTTTCGGCAGGGAACAGTGAGGAATTTCTTTGTTACGGGTTTTGAGGGCGGGTTTTGAGGCGGGTATTGCTTTAGGGCGGGTATTGAGGAATAGGAGGGGCTTCTTTTTTCATTAGCGAAGGGAGGGGTACCTGCCACCAGCCTTACGCTAACTACATCAGTGCAGCCCTGGGCTGTGAAGCTGCTCAGCTCAGCGAAGGTACTAATTCCCCAGGAGCTGATATTCCTGTTCATCTCAGGCCAAGAAGCATGACTGCTCTAAGCAGTCCAGGCAGTGTTTCCCTGGGATACATGGTGCTGCTTCAGCTTAGGCACAGAGGGGAGTAACTGCTTGGAGAAGCCAAGACACCATTTTCTGGGAGGTAGGGCCCTGCTTCAACATAAGCCCTGGAAAGCTGCTACGGCTCTGGGCAGCCAAAGCACTGATTCCGCAGATGCCTGATGCTCTAGCGCAGAGGGGCAGGGTACAACAGGGACTGGGAGAGGTTTACGGAGCAGCTCTGCCAACGTGCTATTTCCTTGGATGGTAGTACACAGCTTCAGCTCAGGCCAGAGGGGCGAGGAGCAGCAGCGACTGGAAAGGGTAAGTGGAGTGGCTCCACCACTACTTGGCCCCATAGGGGAGGGTGTAACAGCTGGTCACAGTCTGGCTTGGGGATGTGGGGTTACTACTGGGCAGGGGTGGTTCCGAGGCAGCTTAGCATCAGTGGTAAAAGCGTGCAGGGGCCACTGAGCCCTGAAGTAAGACACACTGCAGCAGTAGTTCCAGTTCCAAGGTGGCATAGCACAGCATCCACGCAGGCCACAGGGGTGGGGCACAGTGTTGGCTTCCGTGGAGGCAGCTCCCTCAGCTGAGCTAGAGCCTGTGAGGACTGCAGGGGTCCCCAGTGGTGAGCACTGTACGTGTCCCGGTATCGGTAGGGGCTGCTGGGATCACCTTGCTTACGTTTTCCTGGCAGCGAGTCGTTCCTCCTGGTTCCCAGCTGAACCCTGCTGGAGAATGGGGTGGTGGAGGTTAGATATTTCCTTTCATTCTCTATGTGGCTACTCTGAGTTTCTGTGCTCACCAGGGTTTCTGTTACTCCGTTGATGTATTCTGGTGCTCTCCTTTGGTTAATTTTGTCAAAATGTAGTTGTTTATCTGTTGTTTTGGCTGTCTTTGTGAGAGGGGGAACAAGCTCTAGGGGCTTCTAGCCAACCACCTTGCTGGCATCAGAATCGTAAAACAGGTTTTCTTTATCCTCGTTATAGAGATGAAGGAATTCAGCCTCAGCTGTGTTACATAACTTTGCTGACGTCACACAGCCCCTCAGTGCCAGGACAAGTATTTCAAGAGGCAGGTTTAATTTCAAAGTACAAGTTATTTTTCTACAACCAAATGCCTCAGAGTTTAATAATTATTCATTATAATTAAGCTTAAAACAAATATATACATTTTTATTAAATCCTGTTTTCTTGCTGATTTGCCTATTTATCTTTCAATTTATTTAATAAATACTTATTGAGCTTATTCTCTAGCAATTTTAGAGTATATGAGAGAGACATAAAAATGAATAAAGAATTATAATACAATATAATAAATACTGAAATGCTGAGATATAGGAGTTGTGGGAATTTTTTAAAGAAGTGTTTAACTTAGCAATAATGAGAATATGAGAAATGTGTCTTGTACTGTGATGTTAAAAATATCCTATGGCTGCCAGTTTTGAAATGAGGGGCACCTAGAAATGATTTTGTATATAAAGGTAAGTGGTCCAGTTTTGAAAAGCGTTACAGCTCATTCTAAGGAACTTGGAAATTATTCTAATGTATATAAGTGGGGGTAGGGAAAATTGGCTTTGAAGAATTTTAAACAAGATATATCCAGAAATGGCTTTCTACTTTGTGAGTTCATCACCAATACTACATAAAGAGTGTCTTGGAAAAAGGAAATTATGCCTTTTTGCCATTATGCACATGAAAAATGAAATCAGTTAGTATAAAGAAAGAAGAGATTTAAAAAGAGCAATGTGATAGTATTGATAGTAACACCAATGTGATAGTATCAAAAGAAATTTGCTTAGGAGGAAAATGAAAAGAACTGCTAAGGTTAAGGATACAGCCTTAAACATTCCATTTCAACTCAATCCATATATTAATCTTACAGCAGTCTATCCAATTAATTAGGCTGTTAATTTGATAAGCATGACTGACTGCAATTTATTTAGATCAAACTAATAATGATTTTGCTTATTAAGGATGGTTTAAATGTATGCAGAGGGAAAGGAGCCCATGAAAACTATATGAGTTCATACCAATAAGGGCTCCTGAGGGCAAAGCACCTGTAAATAAAACCAAAAAACTAAAGGGGAAAATGATTTACTGGCTAGGCAGAAGGTAGTTTATAGAATTTTTAGATGTGCTGGACAACTATACTCAGAAAATGGGCAGGGCCAAGTGTGTCTGGCCACCAGACATCCTCTAATGAAGTCAGTCCTGCCAATTATACCCTTCCTATAAACATTCCCCAGCAATAATTAAAGTGTAAAATATATACCAGATTTTGAAGACTCAGCATGGAAAAAAATTAATGTAAAATATCACATTAATATTTGTTTATTGCTTACATGTTGAAATGATCATATTTTGAACCTCTTGTTTTAAATATCTTTTAAAATTGTTTTATCTTTTTAATTTAGTTTTTAATGGGACTACTAACAATTTAAAAATTAGATATGTGGCTTGCATTTCTGTCTCATATTACATTTCTGTTAGATTGCACTGTTCTAGAGAAGTAGCTGGGGTCTTGTGTAAACATGTGTGTGTGTTTGTGTGCAGGGAAAAAAAAAGGAATTGGACCAAAACTGACAATAACATTGAGCAATAGCATTTGGTTGTTGTCTTCCCTCCACTAAAGTCAACATCAATTTTACCATCATAAACCCTGATTCAGCTGTTGGAAGATGAGAATAGGGACAAAACAGCAGGGATTTGAAGATAGCTCAGGCAATAGATCACCAATAAGTACAAAAAAGAAGAGATGAAGGGAACAAACTTGCTTTGGAAGTAATGAGAAAGAATGCTAATCAATATATGACTTGGTAAATTTTTGGTGTTTACAGTTTGTGTAATTCTTATATTTTCTTGACATATTTATTCATCGAATTTGATCAAAGAAACCAAAAGAAATGCCCAAAAAATACTAATAATGTGAGAAAAAGATAAAGCCAGGAGTCACTTAAGTTCACACAGTATAGTAAAAAGAACAAGGATTTATTTATACTGGCACATTACGCTCACGTGAATGTGTGAAAGGGAATTGGGGGCAGTGCATGGAAAGAAGAAAATTCTAATCCTGTTACTTGTCATCAGCCTTGTCAAACACCAACTAACATGCTTGGTAAAAGAAAATATTTTAACTGTTGTGTGCAAGGAAAATCTGATTTTTTTTCAAGAGCAGTGAAAGCGTGAGCAAATGCTGACCTGCTGTTTTGTACAATAGAATCCAGTTCCTCTTGTTATGCCCATTAAACTAAGAATTGCTGAAGAAAGCAAACATCATGCAAGGGACAAAGCCCATTTGAACTTGTAGCTTTGCCTTAGGCGGAAAGAGAAGGAAAACCCTTTCTATACTTTCTAACCCTACTTGATAGTCATCTTGCAAACAGGGGAATCTTCCTCATGCAATTCCCTGTAAAGAAATGTCATTATCTCCAGTAACTCTTTTGATTATTCTGCATACCAATCCATCAGAGAATTTTCTAGGAGTAGTTTCAGAGATGACTGTCAATGCCAGTAGCAATTATAAAGAAAATTGATCCTATAAAAGCAACAGTTTGATATTCATTCCAACAAACTGCCTTTATACAAATAATACCAGAACCTTTCCACACTTAAAAGCTACAGTAGACATAAAATAAAATGATTGTCTTGGCCAAGTGATTGAACCTCCATAGGCATAAAATGCTGGACTGATATTTAAAGTAATACAATAAAAATCATTTAATAGATATAGATACTGCTCAGTTTTAAAAGGCTAATAAGAAAGGTCTAAATATTTTCATTGTAAATTTCAAAACAGATGAAGACTAGATTTAATTTCTTCCTTTTAGTGTCATGGCTTCTGTAAGGTTTTTTGGATTGGCCAGTGCCAGAGAAAGAAAGACAAGCAGAGTTGAAAGGGATAAGTAAAGAGGCTTTATTGGGGCGCTCTTGGGTGAGGGTAATAAGTCCCAAGAGAGGGACCCACGTGAGATTTTCGGATTCCGGGAGGGGGAGAGAGAGAGAGAGAGACCCGAAAAGTCGCATCGCCCAAAAGTCTGAGTGGGTTTATATATGTTTTTAGGGCTGGGGGTAGGGGTTTCTTTGGCAGGAAGATTTATGGTGGGGAGAGCAAGGAATTGTCCTTTGCAGTTTTAGGGCGGGTATTGAGAAATAGGAGGGGCTGGTGGTATGTGTGGACTCTAGGAACCAAGACTCTTATCAGGGTAACCATCCAGGTGTGGTCGTCCTTTAACTTAGCTGGGCCTTGCAGGCATTGTCCTTGGCAGGTCTTGTGGGCTTCTTCTTTTTCCATTAGCAAGGGGAGGGGTGACTGCCACCAGCCTTACATTCCGGTCTTTTAGTGATAATGGGGCGCCGCGGTCTTTCTGGCTACTTCCTGCTTTTGAGGGGCGTGGTGGGGGCTATGGGCCGGAGTCGGCTGGTGGAGGGGTGACTGGAAGGGGAGAGTAGGGATGAAGAAGCATCTGATTTACTGCCACTCTGGACAATTCCCGCAGGCGGCGTTGGAGAAACTGTAAAAGACAGGGGGCAAAGAGAAAGATTAGGCAAATAATGACAATGGGTCCTATTAAGGGTAACAGCCAGGTAGCTAGTGGGGACTGTATCCATCCGAGGGGGGATGTATTCTGCCAGTGGCAGTCGTGCGGTTCTTTGCTCAGGGTGTCAAGTTTGTCTATGTTTTATTCTATAA
>JAQIFY010002817.1:0-13038 GCA_028533085.1 Varecia variegata | reverse complement strand
AAAAAAAAAAAAAAAGAAAGTAACTTGCATTACTCAAATAGGCAGTAAATCTTGTTTAAGCTGGAGGTATCGATGAGTTATGCCTTCTGCATTATTTAAGCCTCCTCAGGTGCCTGAGCCTCAGGTACCCTGAGATCAGAGAGAACTGCAGCAAGTAACCACACACAGCCTATGCTTTTCCACCTGAAAACTGCTTAGTGCTTACCAAACACCAATTTCACCTTCAAAAACCCATGCCAGGCCGGGTGCGGTGGCTCACGCCTGTAATCCTAGCACTTGGGAGGCCGAGGCGGGCGGATTGTTTGAGCTCAGGAGTTCGAGACCAGCCTGAGCAAGAGCGAGACCCTGTCTCTACTAAAAATAGAAAGAAATTATCTGGCCAACTAAAAAAATATATATAGAAAAAATTAGCCGGGCATGGTGGCGCATGCCTGTAGTCCCAGCTACTCGGGAGGCTGAGGCAGTAGGATCGCTTGAGCCCAGGAGTTTGAGGTTACTGTGAGCTAGGCTGACGCCACGGCACTCACTCTAGCCCGGGCAACAAAGCGACACTCTGTCTCAAAAAAAAAAAAACAAACCCATGCCAAGTAAGAGAATATCTTCTTTGGCCAGGAACTCCATGAAAAAAAAAAAAGAAAAAACAAAACAAAAAGGAAACGCTACATTTATCACAGACTGGAAAAAGGGTGTCGAGGGAAAAGGGCCAATTAATGTCAAAAGGGACATTGGCATATATGCTCCCAGAGGTGTGGGGCTCACCTTTTCAGGACACCCAAACTATGGGGAAACATCATGCTGAGAAAGTTCTCCATTACACCACGGCACCATTGATCTCTGGGCAGCATCCACCTATTGATTCCGACAGAGGACACTGAGAACAAGTCAGTCCCTCGACTGTTTGAATCCACAGGGGCTTGTCTCCAAGTAACCTCTTCTCCAAGTTAATCTTGGTACACCCCTTTCTACCTCTGTGACATTCTGCTAAATGGGCTCTGAAAATTCGGAGCTCAGAAGAGAACATTCATGGAGAGTATAGAGGTTAAGAATTCAGGTTCTGGAGGCTGTTCTATTTCTCTGCTCTGTGAATTTTGGGGAAATTACTTAGTTTCCCTGGTGTCTTATCATCTGCAAAGTGGGAATAATAATAGGGAAGATAAGATTACTGTAAGGACTAATTTATACTAAATCTATTTTTTTTTTTTGAGACATAGTCTCGCTCTGTTGCCCAGGCTAGAGTGCCGTGGCATCACCCTAGCTCACAGCAACCTCAAACTCCTGGGTTCAAGCAATCCTTCTGCCTCAGCCTCCTGAGTAGCTGGGACTACAGGCGTGCACCACCATGCCCAGCTAATTTTTTTCTATATATGTTTTCAGCTGTCCAGATCATTTCTTTCTATTTTTAGTAGAGACGGGGTCTCACTCTTGCTCAGGCTGGTCTCGACTCCTGACCTGGAGCGATCCTCCCACCTCAGCCTCCCAGAGTGCTAGGATTACAGGCGTGAGCCACCGCACCTGGCCTATACTAAATCTAAAGTATAGAACAATGCCTAGCACATGATAAGCATTCAATACATGGTCAATATTGTATTAACAGTTATCTTTGTGGAAGCCCCAAGTAAAGAGAACTGAAGTCCCCTAAAAGAAATCAATTCATATGACTCACTGCCTGGTCTCTACAAATTGTCTCTCACTGATTGCTTGGCTCTCAGGGTAGTAGGCTCTGGGTGTGAAATTACAAAATAGCAGTAATTCAGTTTACTTATTTCAATCACTATTTTTTCAGCACCTATGTGTCTGTTGCTAAACTAGATCCTAAGGGCACAAAGATGAATTAGGTTCAGCCCCTGCCTTCAAAGAATTATGGTCAAGTAGGAGGGACACAGAAAAATACAGTGCAGTATGCTAAGGAAACCCATTCAAGGTACAGTCTTCTTTCGTGACTTCTTTTTCCAGTTTTTCCAGAATTATTTTCTTGAACTTGGAGGCTAATTTTGCCTTGGTAGGAGAGGGATGACTCCACAAGAGTGACATATGACTGGCTGTTAAATGAGTAAGTGAGAAATTGCCAGCAGAACGAGAGAGTGAAAGATATTGTAGTGGTTTCTCTCTAAGATGACCACCATCAATTCCTACCTCGTTTAGATAAGCAAGCTAATCCTACTTTGAGAGGTAGAGTCTATTTCTCTAGGCCTTTGAATCTGGGCTGGCCTGTGGCTGCTTTGACCGAAAGAATATGGCAGAAATGATGCTGAGAGATTTCTACGGTTAGGTCATACAAAGCCTTGTAGCTTCCACCTGGGTCTCTTAGGATGTACACTCGGTGCCATGGAAGAAGTTCAACTTCCCTGAGACTGCCATGCGTGAGGAAGCCCACATAGCCCCAGAAAGAGGTCACGTGGAGAGAGGAAGCAAGATGCCCATCTAGCCCTCAGCTATTCCAGCCACCCTAGCCCTGGCACCAGGCAGGAGTAGAAAAGCTCTCAGCCATGATCTGACTTCAGCTATAGGAGGGCCCTCAAGTAAGAACACTCAGCTGAGCCTGTGTTAATAATAAATTATTACATCCAGCCGCTGAGTTTCGGGGTGGTTTGCTATGCAGTGATAGCCAGCACAAACATTCTAGATACCTGTCAGAGAATGTGCGGAGGCATGGAGGTGCGAACAGTATTTCAAAGTTCTGCAATGCAGTTGATGTGGCCAGAACTTACAGTGTAGTAGAGAAGGGTGAATGGAAGAGAAAGATAAAATTGGAAAGGCCAGCAAAAGCCAGATTGGGGAGCAACGTGTGTGCATCCTAACAAGCTCTGACTTTACTCTCTAGGTCAGGGGAATCATTGAAGGGTTTTAAACATGGGAGTGACTTGGTCGAACGTGATTTCAAAAAGAGCACCTTGCAGAGGGTGAGGAGAAGAGCAAACCAGAAGCCCAAAGACCAGCTGGGAGGCGGCTGACCTGGTCACAGAGAAGCTGGAGGTAAGGGAGGGAAAGGGAAAGGGGTGTGGAACCTGCGGCCTTGGGGCCACCTGTGGCCTTCTGGATCCTTGAGTGTGGCCTTTTGACCGAATCCAAATTTTACGGAACAAATCCTTTAAGTAAAGGGATTTGTTCTGTGAAGTTTGGATTCAGTCGAGGGGCCGCACTTGGGGGTCTGAAAGGTGCAAATGATGCCATTTCCCTAAAGGTGATGACAGATTGGGGCTGAGCTCTTCCCACTGGCCTGATCTCTCCTTCCCCTGGCCGATGCCACATGCTTGCCCTGTGGCCCTCTGTGCTTAGAGAAGTACAGCTCCTCCAAAGAACAAAATGCCACCAACTGAATACATGAAGGCTGAACTCACGAACATGGACACCACGGAGGCTACCAGCCATCGGTGCCAAGTAAAGCCACAGGGCCTGCAGGCAATTATGTTTCAACCACAGGAGGGAACAGAACCAGCTTCAGCGCTGATCCACAGGATGGTCTCTATTGGGTTCCAGGGCTTCTGCGGCAGATACCTGGACTTCAGGTGGATAAGGAGTAAATGTTCCTCTAGCACCCCAAAAAACTCCAAATAATTTCCCATTCATCTACACGATTTTTTTTTTTTCTTACCACCTTGCTTCCCCTGGCCAAAGAAGCACATTGGCAGTTTCAGTAAATGAGAGCAATATCTTTTATTGTTCTCTGTTAGTTTTCCAAGTTGTACTTGGCTATACTCTTAGACCTATTGGTCCACTCAGCAGCCTCCTGGATTACAAGGACAGGCCAAATCAGAAAAGAGATACTTGTCCCAAGTTAAGCAGAGAGCAGATTTATGACTCAGAAGGCAGAGAACTCCTAAAAGAGAAGCTGCATTTTTTATCTGCTTATTGCCTCAATTCAGTAGAAATGCACTGATTTGCCCAGGGGCCCCTGGGAGCAGGTCCAGAGCACAAATACAATAATAGGATCAAGTAAGAAACAGCAGATTCAAAGGCAAATCTTCCACAAGGGAGAGGGGAAGGGAAGTGAGATTGAGCAGCTCTGGGGGATAACAGGTTCAATAGGTGCTTTCCCAAGCTAGCACTGTGAGGTCTCTCTCTCACACACACACACACACACACACACACACACAGATCCAACACGTCACCCTGCCTGCCACCCCCCACTTTGCATTTCATCCCTTTCTTCCAGTGCAAGAGGAATGCTGGACTTTGACGAGGAAGCCTGAGCTGATATGCTGTGAAACCTACCCTCACATGAAGCTCTGCTCCTATTAATTCTACCTGGTGACAGGTAGGCAGGAGCTCAGAATTCCAGGCATTGGGCCAGGCCAAGAATTAATTAGGAGGTCTGGCTCTGCTCAAAATGAAGTTCGGATCAGATAAACCAACACAGGGCCAAACTGGCTGGATTTGAATCCTGGCTATCATCTCCTGTGTGACTCTGGGCAAATTATTTCATTTCCTTGTGCCTCAATTTCTCCATTTGTGAAGTGGAAATAATCACACCTCACAGAGTTGTTGTGACTATCAGCACGCATGCCGTAGAGAACAGGGCACAGAGCAGGTACTGGAAAAAGGATTCTGAAGGCAGGGATGGCTGCTTCTGAATGGGGCAGGGGAGGGTTCGCCAAGGATGTGTCCTGTCCTTCTTTGTTAGGACTACAGCCTCAAGAGGAATGAGAGTCCAGGAAAATAATTCTGGAGAAATTGGGAAAATGAGTCAGGGGAGAAGAAAAGAGTAAGATACAGGAGGCTTAGAGCTTCCCGGAATTCCCTGTGGAGTTTTGCTTGAAAGCACAACAGATCAGCAGACCTTGCAGAGGCCCTGCAAGCACAGCCGTCAGCCCAAGAGTCACACACGGACACGAGAAAGAAGGGAAGGAAGGGAGGGCCAAAGTAATTATCTGGAGCGACAAAGTGCGGTACAGCGGGTGAGTGAACCAATTAGGGGCATTTAAAGTGAGAAAGAGAAGTTCAAAAGCCTATGCTCAGTTTCTGAAGGAAATGAGAAAAACAGAAACTAGAGAGAAAGTGGCTAAAAATAAAGCTGGCACGAAGAGGAATGAAATGAACCTTTTCAAAAGGCCAAGACAGGGAAGGAAGCCTTTCCCTCTTCCGTCCTCGTTCTGTGAGACAGGTGTGGGTGTACCTGGGGAGGGTGCCTTTCCTGAGCTAGCTGTGGGCAATCACGTGGTGGTGGCCAGGGCCACGTCCAGGGTACTGAGCAGGGAGGAACAGGCAGGCAGGATGACAGGGCCCTGGGGCATTAAGGGAATTATCGGCTGCTCTGTGGGACCACTGCCAGGGACGCACTGAAAAGGCAGCTCTCTGGGGAGAAAGGCAGACTCTTGAAATATGAGCTAACTGCATTTGGAGGAAAGGAAGAGGCGGGGCTGGAGCTGATGTCTGGTCCCTAAGTCCTGTGCCAGTGAAGGGCCACGTGATTCAAGGGGGATTATAGGCTCTCCTGTTTCCAGGCACCCTGGAAAAAACATTTCATTAGAAGTCAGGAGATTGGGCTCTAGACTATGGCCTTAAGCAGGTCTCCTGGGGAGGGGAAGAGGGAAACATTCATTGAGACACTCATTGTGCTAGACAGCTATTACTCAACAACTCTACATGCATTATCTAATTTAGTTCTTTACCAACCCCAAGAACTAGTATTAATACCTGTTTATAGAAGAGATGTGGTAGCCTGGAAAAATAGCCACAATAATACCCCACCCTTGGGGTACTCCCCTACCACACTGATCCTGGGCTTGGCCTTGGGACTTGCTTTGGCCAGTGTGTCGCAGCCATGTGACATACGCAGAGATTTGCACATTGCACACTAGGGTGTGTCTTTTCCTGCTGTGCTTAAACCCCTCCGCCACCATGTGAACAAGCCCCAGCTAGCCTCCTGGATGATAATGGCCAAGTCATTACCAATGCCCCAGACATATGGTGTGGCCATTCTAAACCATCCAGCCCTAGCTGAGTCACCCAGAAAATCACAGACATGTGAATAAGCCCAGAAAAGATAAGCTGAGCCAACCCACACCAGAATAATGGCCCTACCAACCTACTGACTCTTTTGAGAAATAATGTCTGTAAGTCACTAAATTTTTTCGGTTGTTTGTTACACAGCAAAGCTAACTGATGCTTGAGGAGACTGAGGATCAGAGACATTAAATGACTGGTAGAGTCACTAGGTATGAATGGAGACTCTTTCACCATATTGTGCCTCATCTGTAGAGTGAGGGTGATGAGTGAGAGCACCTGCTCCCTTCTTGGTGCTTGGATGAGATGAGAAGGCATTCTGAAAATTGCACAAGTCCAGTATTTTGGAAGGCATGAGAATATATAGGAATAAACCAGCTCAGTTTCTCCTATATTCTCACTCAACATTCAACACAGAAAACTTCTGCGACCAAATGTCTGTAAGTTTTTCTCCACACACCAAGCAAACAATCAGGTCTGCAGCAGACACCAGCTGGGTGACCTCCAATTCAATTCCAACACTGTCTACCTGGAGATAGCCTCAGATCCCACAGGGCTCAGTCCCCAAAGATGTCCCCCACTTCTGATGCCAGTCACAAGCCCCAGTTGTTCTACTTGTGCTATAAATCCAGGTTCCCACAACCCCCTCCTCAGGTTTAATTAACTTGCTAGAACAGCTCACAGAACTCAGGGAAATCTTTACCTCTGTTTACTGGTTCATTATAAAGGATATTACAAGGGATACCAGTGAACAACAGATAAAGAGATAGAAAAGGCAAGGTATGGGAGTAGGGGCACCAAGCTCCCATGCCCTCTACGGGCACACCAACTTCCAGGAAACTCTACGTTTTCAGCTATCCAGAAGCTCATCCAAACTCTGTCCTTTTGGGTTTTTATGGAGGCTTCATTACATAGGAAAGGTTGATTATATCATTGGCCATTGGTGATCAACTTAACCTAAAAGTCCCACCCTTCTAATCCTGTGTTGGTCTTTCCTGTGACCAGCCCCATCTGGAAGCTTCCTAGGGACTGCCAGCCACCAGTCATCTCATTAGCATATGAAAAGACACATCATTTAAGAGATCCTGAGGATTTTAGGCGCTGTATGCTAGGAAATAGGGATGAAGACCAAATACGTATTTCACGACATGGCAAGGCTTCCTTCTCCTTCTCTGCCACCTTCTCTGGGTCATACCTGCAATACCTGGTTTGGGCCTCCCAGCACTGCCTGCTTGGGGAATGTCTCCTGCCAGGACTTATGGTAACAGTCTTTTCCCAGCCCCCGTGCTCACTTTAAGCCAAGACTACAAAGCAGCTGCCTACCATTCGTCTTCTCCATCTTAGGGAGCTCTGACCCTCAGTCTCTCAGCCGCTCGGCATCCGATGAGTCTGTAAAATTCGTCTGAGAGTTCTGAAAGAAAGAAGGATAGAGAAATGGAGAGTCTCATTAGAGTTAGAATAAGTATTGAGGAAACACAGCACCAAAGAAAGTAGCGCCCATCCCCGCCTTTCTCCCAGGGTGCCCGTGAGCTCACAGCCCTCCAAGGAGGGAGATTAAAAGCCTGTACACACTCCTAGCGCCTCATTTTGGGTGTTACTTCACGGAGTGGGTGTAACTTCATGGGATGTGAGCAATAGTTCGACCAAAGGAAGCATTTGGTTCAGGCCCCTCACTTGGCAGATGAGGAAACTGAGGCTGAGTTTTTTCCAGACAGAGTCTCGCTCTGTCGCCCTGGGCTAGAGTGCAGTGACATCATCATAGCTCACAGCAACCTCAAACTCCTGGGCTCAAGCAATCCTCTTGCCTCAGCCTCCAGAGCACCTGGGACTACAGGTGCTCGCCACCATACCCAGCTAATTTTTCTATTTTTAGTAGAGACGGATCTCATTCTTGTTCAGGCAGGTCTCGAACTCCTGGCCTCAAGTGATCCTCCCACCTCAGCCTCCCAGAGTGCTAGGATTACAGGTGTGAGCCATTGCGCCCAGCCGAGGCTGAGAAGTCAATTGCTCTGTCCAAGGTCTCTCAGCATATGCTAGTGAAGGAGCTGGAACCAGACCCAGAGCCCTGACAACCAGCACAGGGCTCTTTCTATAACATCAAGAGTCGAAATCTACCACCCCCATCCTGGTAAGAGAATTATAATCCATTTTGTGAAAATAGCTGGAATCAAGTACCTACAAGTGATGTGTGACGTCCCAATCAAATAAAAGACACAGATGAGATAATTGCAAGGACTGACAAGGAAGTGATACTCAGAGGTGATTTCTCACTGTGGGCAGAACTAGGGGAAGTTCGACCTGGGTGGCCAGAAAACACCAGTAACTATTCAAGCAGAATATTGTCCTGACTCTGAATTAGTTTACCTTGAGGTGTGACCATAAATTCTCCCCAAAGTTTTAATCCATTCCCAGGACTCTTTCTTCAAAAGGAAAACAACCTAGCTCCTGCTCCCATCACAATAAATCACCCGGGAAATTGGCTTTTTATGATTGTACCTCCACATACATCAGAATAATGAATTGTCTGTGACACCACCGCAGTGGAAGCAGGGTTGTTTTAGGAATTCCAATGGGCTTGACAATGAACTCCAGACCAGAAAAGTGAACCAGTGATGACGAAGGGTTGGGGAAACAGGGTGAAAGAGAAAAACGAGGGTGGCCCCCAGCAACCCAGCATGGAAGGAAGGGGAGCAAACAAATAAGTGGAAAGGAGGCTGGGAAACATGAGAGCTGCCAAATAAGAGAGAAATTCCAAAGTTTGTCCAACAGAAAGTTTAGCATCACCTCTTTCTGTGAGCGCTGCTTCCTGCCTTCGTTCCTCCAGCCTGTTTACTAAGCAGCTGCTACAGGGGCAGCGGAGGAGCGGAGTGGAAGGTTGTAACCTGGGGCGAGGGAGGCTTGTCCTTGTTTAAAGAGAAGGCTTCCAGGGGAGGACACTGCTGCCTCTCTCAATGCCCCAGCTCTGCAGTGACCACAGTGAGCAATGCTGGCAGGTGAAGCCTGGGGAGGAAAAGGGTACAGAAGCAAACCCTAAGCCTGGCCTCTGGTCTGCATCATCGCCGCCTCTCCTCCTCCTCCTGCTCCGCCTCCCCCATGGCAGTACTGAGCAACAGACAGAGCTTGGAGCACATTCATCAATTGTCTCAGGTAAGCCTCACCATAGCACAAAGAGTAGGGAAACTGAGGCTGAGAGCACTGACAGGCCGGCTCGAGATCACACAACAAGCAAGCGTTGGAGCAGGATTTGCCCTCCAGTCTAGCCGAATCCGAGCCTGTGTTGGTTTGCAAACCTGTGTCACCTGTGAGCCAGCCCAGTTCAGCGATGCGATGAGTGACCCCCAGTTTTCCCTGTGAGGGGAAATGTTTCTGACTGATGCATCTGTGTTTCTCCCACAGTGGACATGAAAAGCCTTCCAGGCACGGAGAGGAGAACTGCTCTCTTGTAAAGCCTCCTGGGCCACAGGAGAGCTCTGCTTCTCGAAGGCTGCACACTGAGTGACAGGGCCACCGGGCTGCAGCTAGACCTTTGGCTGCACAAACTCTCATGGTCACCCCGGGGACTTCAATCACACTCCCTGCCTCTGGTTAGAATCGGGAATTCAGCTCATCGTGTATCAGATCGTGAGACTTCAAAGAGTTATTCAGCACACATTAGGTCAACTTTCGTTAAAAAGAACTCTGTAGAGACCTCTGAAATTTCTCTTAGACTTGGATTTTACTAAAATCAATCATTTCAAGGCTACAGAAATTGAATGGAGCTGACATCCCACTCTCTGAGGAAGGGGCTCGTAATACCAGGAAAGGAAGTGTCATGTGCACAGGTCACCACTGCCAGCCCCTACCACCACCTTCGCCACTTTTCTCCATGGTCCTTACAGCAGATGTCTTGGAGTTTAGCTAAGGGGGTTTCCTTCAAGTGGGTGGATGCTTGATGTGGTTAGGAGAGTGGGAAAGAAGAATTGCCACCTCAACACATGCTACTTTGTTTGCAATACAACAGAATGGGAAAATGGCTTTGTTGGACAGAATTCCCCTTCAAAATGGAATTTTACAACTCTCTGGAGCATTTAAAGCTTGACATAAAGCCATTTATTACTCATTCTGTTAAGCTGTCTCCCCAGCATTCAGAACCTTTTAATACCTAGTATTGACATGTAACTTCATTTGTTTATGTCCTATTCCAAGGTCAAGGGTCCCCAGTTAGGGCCCAACCTCTCTCCTTAACTCATCATAGTCTAGATGTTTTCAGTGTATGTAGCTTTGTCTCTCCCTAGCTCTTCTCCCCTACGAATTGTAAGCTTGCAAGGGTCAGAATTTTTGCAAGACTCATTCCTGTGTCACCCCAACTCCCCCTGTCTACCATGTGGCAGACACTCAGTCCATGGTTCTTGAATGAACAAAAGGAACAAAATGATCTGTCTTCAAATCCCATGGAAGGAAATTAACACCTACTAAGCACCTATGCTAAGCACCTAACACCTAATGCTAAGCACCTACTCTGGGAATCAGGTACTGGGCATAGTTTCTTATTTCACCCTCATACAAGCAATCCTGGGAAATAGGAACCATGTCCAAGTTACAAATGAGGAAACTAAGGCACGAAGAGTCCATGTGGCCAATCTGAGCAGGACAGTTGTGTGACTCCATCATCCCATAGTGCCTTTGAAAGCCTACGAGTTAGGGAGAAGGTGGGGACCAAGGTTGCCTGTTCAAAATCCACTGAGAGGCAGTCTCTGGCAGACAGTACTGATGGTTCACGTGTAACTACCAGGCCAGGTTAGAAACGATTCCAACAGGGTCCACCCTTGGTACTCAGGAGCACGGATTTCCTCAGGTCAGCCCGACTCCTGCAGCATGTACCCACACCCTCCTCCTCTCCACATTTATTCCTTTTAGGATGCCATTTTCAACCTCATTTCTAACCTGAAATTCAAATATATAAAGAAACCTTCCCTTACTTAGTCCTGAAATTGAAACCTGGTTCTGCACTTTTGTTTTCTTCAAACCTCTCTTTATTCTGCAATAATAAAAATGCTGTATTTCATCCCAGAACAGGCTGCATGCCAAAATAAATAGCAGCTTGGATTTCGTTGAAAAGAGAGCTTGGCTCAAAACACAGCCTCATTGCCACGAGAAATTCTTAGAGAATTCAACCTTACAAAGTCAAATATTTAGCAAGGTAGCACACCAAAATAGTAACCCTGCCAGTCCCTGCCCAATCATTCAAAAAGACAAAACACTCTTTCCAAAACAGAAAAAAAAAAAAAAAATACACCCTTACCTCCGACCAATCCTGTGAAGATGATGAGAGCTTCCCATTTCCCCATCCCAGGACCCTGAGCTTCTAAGTGTAAATGTCCCCTGTGCTAAGAAGCAGGAGGCATTTGACAGCCGCTTCCTAACTTAGAGAGGGCTGAGGCTGGGACACCAGGGGAGGTGAGATGCACTCCTGGAAAAGATTCTGCCACCGAGTTCTCCAGCCGGCTCACTTCCCGCCAACTCAGGAAACAAAGAGATAACTCATGCTCCATAAATGACACGTTAACACAACCTCATTAACTCCATTCCCACATTTTGTTTTCTTTTTTGCAAGTGTCTGTCATTTTTGTCTGCATTGCAGCAGCTGAATCTGGAGCATCAGGAAGAAGAGAAAACAGTCGGGAGGAAAGCTGAGCCCACGTTACCTGCCCTTGCATCCTCCCCCTGCACAGCCCGAGCGGGCAGGACTCGTCTCCTTCCCAGGAAGCCAGGTTTGGGCTGCGGGAGCGCAGCTGACTGCTGTGCGTGTTCACACAGCCGCGTCTGCTTCCCAGCTGTTAGAGGACTTGGTCAGGTGATCCGTGACCTTGCTGGAAAAGCAAATCCTGACTTCCTTTTTGCTCCCGGGAATAGGTGAGTGGGGTCAGCCAGGAATTCACTGCTCAATAAGCTAACATTGGACCTTGCAGAAAGAGGAAGAACGCTCGAATCCGTCACCTGGAAAGTTAGTTCCCAGAGCTGCCAACGCTTCGGAGGGACACATCTGAAGACACCCAAGCCACACACAACCTTCCTTCTTGACTCCTCCGAATCTGGCAGTGCATCTGAGCAGTCATAATTAATTATGCTCTTCCTCCTTCCTCCCTGCAGCTGATGTGGCACATTAATGAATTCGTTCCTAATGAGGACGCAGCCTCCTTACAGTTGAAACCCTTCAGTGGTGCATCGCTTTCTTCCTGGCTCTGCTTTAGAAACATCCCTCCCCTCCCCTCCTCCTGGGGTTCCAGGACCACACGAAGCCTCTGATCATTAAATGAATGGAAGTCTGTCAGGGCAGAGCGGAGACAGAACAATGACCAGTAAATTCCGGGGCCAGACTGGCAGCTCCTGCTTCCTGCTGCTCTACCAATCTGTTGCCCTTGAGCACCAAAGTGCACCCAGTTCTGGCAGGAAGAGAAAAGCAAGGAAGTACCTGCTGCGGCGGCCAAATTACTGTTCAATGGATCTGGCAGGGTTTCTAACTGCAGCGCAGACCAGAGATTTCGGAGGGGCGGGGTGGAGGAGCCTGGGAGAAGGCAGCCGAGGGAGGAAGGCTTCAGAGCGTCCCAGGCAGGTGCTGAGGAGTCTCTGTCCAGCCCAAAGCTGCCGCAGTTGACTGGAGCAGAGGCAGGTGTGAGGTGCAGGCTCCCAGCTTCCCACTCTCCAAACCCAGTGCTGCTCTTGGGCCTGAAGGAGATCCAGGGGGTTGGGGGCAGTCCAACAGGGGCCCGGAGAGCATCCGGGCTCCTTTATGCAGGCTCAGCTAAAGGGTTAGAGGGACCTTGTCCCCTTGACCTTCCAGGGCTTAACCAAGCGAGGATGTCCTAGGAAATCAAGTCCCATCAGTAGGGCACATCAGAAGTATAAGGCTGGTGGCGGGCACCCCTCCCCTCCCTAATGGAAAAAGAAGCAGCCCACGAGACCTGCCAAGGACAATGCCTGCAAGGCCCAGCTAAGTTAAAGGACGACCACACCTGGATGGTTACCCTGATAAGAGTTTCGGTTCCTAGAGTCCACACATACCACCGGCCCCTCCTATTTCTCAATACCCGCCCTAAAACTGCAAGGGACAATTCC
>JAQIFY010002816.1:0-13040 GCA_028533085.1 Varecia variegata | reverse complement strand
CCTCGCCCCGCGTCTCCGGGCTCCCGCCGCCCCCAGCCGCCCCGCCCCCCGTAATGTTCACCGTTTTCCCCGCAGGGACTTGGGAGGGGGGGGAGATTTCCCATCGCTTTTAGTTGCTCTGGCCCTGGAACCCCAACCGCCCCTGAATCCCCACCCCAGGAGGCCTTAAGTTCCCGAGAATGTTGAGATGTGCTGAAAGCTTGCGGGACCTGCTGCGCTGTTCTGCGCCCCGCCGCCGGGGTCGCCAAACAGCTGCCACCTTCGCTACTGCGCGGGCCCCGGAGCCCTTACCTGCTCCGCTTTCCCCGGGCCCGATGCCAGCCCGCCGAGAGCAGGGCAGCGGGAAGCTGGTAGCCAGACGCGAATGACAACTGCACCGAAGGCTGCGTCTCTCTGCAGCTCCGGGTCACGTGAGGGCTGCGCGTCACCACCGAGCTCTCCCTCCTCCCCACCACCCCCGCCGGACGGCGGCCAGTCAACAGGACTCCCCCATGCACGCACAGACAGCCGCTTCCTCACGTCTGTGCGCAGAGCCCCAGCGCCCGCTGCCCTGTCACTCATCTCCATCTCCTCCAATCTGAGGGCCCAGAAGTGGCATCATCGCCTTGCAGGTGGAGTTTACTCATCTCTGGTTACCAGGGAGGGTCTGTACTCCCCCTGTCCCCCACCCACTCCTGGCCTTGGACTTGGTCTTTTATGCTTTTTCTCCTTTTTTATTATTAGGAAGCTGTATATATGCGTCCTAATAATTTTTCTTTTTTTTAAAATCATCATGCCTCAAAATGTTGAAAATAATGAAATTTTATTTTTTAAAGAAATGCTTCAACCTAGAAAAGTAAGCAGACAAACAAAAAAAACCCAAAAAAGAACACTGTTTATGTTCACCTGTAGCACACAGAAAATATTTTCTCTGGGCTCCACAACATCATTCTTAGATCATTCTCACTTGTTTGAAAATTTTATGGAAAACAAAGAGGGAATCTTCCTGAACACAGCTGATGATGTTTTCAAAATGATCTGTGAAGTAAATCTTCAGGGAGCAATCTAGTTGTCAGATCTTGACCGTTTTATGTAAACAATCTACCTTGTTTCCTTGTAGAACAAATTTCAAGTTTTATTAACAAACATTTCTATTTTATTCTATTATAATAAACATTTATTAAATATGGAAAAGCATGCACTGACAACTGACATCTCCTGCTGATAATTAATGGGTATTACTATTGATGGCTTTGAAGACCTAAACAGAAGGAAGAGCCCTGAGGCCAAGGCTGGTTGAGGGATTCAGAAATAGTGAGATTATCCCCTTCCCTGACAAGAAGTTGGGAAGGTACTGGTCTTCCCACCTCCATATTCCAGAGCCTCTCATTTCCTACTTTCGGACTCCTGACTCTGTTGCTTACTCCCCAAAATATAGATAGGCAGGTGACCAAGGTAATGATCTTAGTAAAGGCCTTTGGTTCCTTCCCGCCATTTCTTCCCCAAATTCCCATCTAGTGACTCACTTCCCAGCAAGGATGGGAGGTCTGTTCCCATACTGGAACCAGAAGTGAGCCCTTCTACAGCTTTGTGGTGAGAGATTCCAGAAGTGATTGCTGGGGTTGGGGCTGCAGTAGGTTCTCAAACCTGCCTGCTCTCTTTTCACCTGGGGTGGGGAGGAGGGAGCCTCTCTGGGACCTTTCTGTTCTCACATGGCTTTGGTGGTACAGAATGCTGGGACACTCACCCTAGCTGCCTCACCTCCAGGTTACTCAGGAAGAGCCTAGTCTTGCTGCAGGGTCACTATCTGCCAATCCATACCCACCCTGATACCTCCTCATTTATGCTATGGCCATAGGAACACTCCCTGCTGACCATCCTGAATAAAGTTGGCTTTCTCAACTCAGGAGTCTGTGGAATCTCTTAAAGGTTATTAAAAATTAACTGGGGGATGGGTGGTGGTATATTAGTATATTTACATTTTTTGTGGGGAAAAGAGCCATACTTCTTAGCAGATTCTCAAAAGAAGCTGTGATTCCTCCTCCCATAAAAAGTTTAAAAGTCCCTGATCTACAGGTGATTTCTCTCTCTCTCTCCCCCATCACTTCTTCCCACCTTAGACCAATTTCTTTTTCTTTGTTTTCTACCTTAATATTCACCCATTGGCCAACCCAGAAACCTGACCATTATCCTTGAATCCCTCTATCTTGCCCCTCATATTCAATTAATAACTAAGTCTGGTTATGTCTCTCTTTATATCTTTTTTAACAACTTTATGGAGATAGAATTTATATACCGTAAGATTAGCCCATTTAAAGTGTAAAATTCTATGTTTTTTAGTATTAAAATATATTCATAGGTATGTGCAACCATCATCACAGTGAATTTTAGGGCATTTTAGTCACTTCAAAAAGAAACACCCCATGTGAGTGTGTGTGTGTGTGCGTGTGTGTGTGTGTGTAAGTTTAAAAAAAAAAAAAAACCCACCCCATTCTTTTGCTATCACTCCCCTATCTCCTCATCCTCTTCTGGCCAAAGCAATTACTAATGGTTTTCTGCCTCTAAAGATTTCCCTGTTTTTTGTATTTCATGTAAATGAAATTGTATATGTTCATGAGGATTGGATTTTTTCATTTAGTATAATGTTTTCTAGTTTATATTAATATTAACAATATGATTCATCATTTGAGGAATTGCCAAACTGTTTTCCAAAATGACTGAACATTTTACAGTCCTACCAATAGTGTATGATGGTTTTGATTTCTTCACATCCTTGCCAACGCTTGTTATTATCTGAAATTTTGATTCTAGCCACTTTAGTGGGGATGATGTCGTGTATCATGGTGGTTTTGATTTGCATTTCCCTGATGACTAATAATGTTGAGCATCTTTTCATGTGCTTTTTGGCCATTTGTATATCTTCCTTGGAGAAATGTCTATTCAGATCCTTTGCACATTTTTATTTGAGTTATTTTTCTTTTTATTATTGAGTTTTTATATATTCTGGACAGAAGTCTCTTACCAGATACATGATTTGCAAATATTTTAGTCCATTCTGTAGGCTGTTTTATCACTTTCTTATTGTTGCCTTTTGAAGTACAATAGTTTTTAATTTTGATGAAATCTAAATTATCTATTTTTTTTTTCTTTTGCTGCCCCTGCTTTTGGTGTCAAATCTAAGAATCCTTTGCCTAATCCAAGGTTACAAATATTTATTCTTATGTTTTCTTCTAAGAGTTTTATAGTTATAGTGCTTCCATTTAGGTCTTCGATCCAGTTTGAGTTAATTTTTTATAAGGTGGGAGTTAAGAATGTAACTTCATTCTTTTACATGTGGCTATACAATTGTCCTAGCACCATTTGTTAAAAGACTAGACTATTCTTTCTCCACTGAGTTGTCTTGACACCCTTATCGAAATTCAATTGGCAATAGTCACATAATTGTATTTTTGGACTCTCAAAACTATTCCACTGATCTATATGTCTCTTTGTGCCAGTATCACAGTGTTGTGATGACTGTTGCTTTGTAATTAGTTAAGAAATTGGGAAGTATGAGTTCTATTTTGTTCTTTTTCAAGATTGTTTTGACTATTCTGGGTCCCTTGAAATTCCATATGAATTTTAGAATCAGCTCGTCAATTTCTGCAAAGAAGTCAGCTGGGATTCTGATACGGATGACATTTAATCTGTAGATCAATTTGGGGAGTATTGTCGAGTATTGGCGAGTATTTAGGTACTCGATATTCAGTGGAGGTGGGGGTAGGAGCCTGAAGTCTTTTCAGCCTGCATCTCCTGGTGTGCAACCATCACCTTATAAGACAGAACAAGGGCCATTAAATCTCAATGTTTTCAGTGATGCCATACCCATGGTACAGCCTTCGTTTCACAGGTGGGGGCTGGGACAAGAAAAGGAGCCCCATCTCTCAAATGCATACACCTGGCACTTGGCTTTAGCAACAGGTAGCTGCGGGCAGGATGAACAATGCTGACATCCTTCTCTTTCCAGGATGAAAGCCTCTGGCTAGGAGCTGGAGAGAGAGAGTGAGCCCTGTGTTCTTGGCTACAGCAGTCTGGAAAGTAATCTCCATCTCACTGAGCTAGGACAGGGGAGATGGAATGGCATCTTTTTTTTTTTTTGGGATGGCATCTTGATTGAAATTCTTACTGCATTTTCTTGAATAAATGTTTCTTCATTTGCCTTATGGCCTTAGGACCATTCCTAGAAGATTTAAATGGCTGTTTTAAAAATAATTTTCACCAGTTTTACTGCAGAGTAGGTTTGCAGAGGTTCTTATGCTGTCATGCCAGAATTCAATCTCCTTCCTTCCTTCCTTCCTTCCTTCCTTCCTTCCTTCCTTCTTTCTTTTTGTTTGTTTCTTTCTTTCTTTTCTTTCTTCTCTCTCTCTCTTTCAGAATATAGCAATGCCTCTATTTTGAATATAAAAGCAGTGAATAGTTACTCATTTTTATCTGTAAGACAGATATCATTCATTTCTGTAGTGTACATCACCATAGCAGTGGCTAATATTCAGCTTCTTCCATTGAGTAGACATTGATCTCCTGGTAGTGACTGTGGGTCACTACAACACCCAAAAAATTTTAGTATTATTTTAATATTATTTTTCCATTACAAATGAAAAGACAGTGTGAAAGACTCTAAGCAGTCACTAAAGAAAGAGACCTTTTCATTCCCTGACTATTCTTCCAAACCCACTGCAACATTTCTACAAAGAGCTCCTCAGAATAATCTGAGACCATACACCTGCCTATGGTGCTGAGTTATACTATAAATATAGGTTCTCTAGGCAGCCTCTTTCTTAGAACTTCAAAATGTTACACCATGTTTCCTGCAGCTGTGAAGCAGAAAAAAACAAACAAACAAACAAACAAAAAACAAAATGTTACACCATGGCTAGAGGTCTCTACTATGAAAGTTTCCTATGTGTGTATTGTCAACATACAAAAAGAAACATTCATATTGTGTTAGCATACTGAATCAATATTTGTTTCCTCAAATTAGCTGCACATATGGAAAATTAGTGCTGGATAACATTAATGATAAAATTGTTCACATCTATGTCAACCATGTAAGGTAGATATTATTATTCTTAGTTTACAAATGAGCAAAATGAGATTCATGGTAGTTAAAAGACTTTCCAAAATCACATAGCTAGTTAGTAGCAGGGCAAGGATTAAAGGTAGTTCTTTCTAACTAACATGTGAAATTACGTACCTCATGTTACTACTTTCTTAACTGTTGGAGTTCCTTTGAGTTCTTTAAGGCACTGTTCAAGGACACACTCTTTTCACAAGCTTAATAGTCCTACTGGTTGATTGCATCTACTCTCTTGATTTTCTTTGTGAACTAAAATAAAATCTTAAGGCTCCCCTGCCCCACTGGCTGACTAAATGGATTCCCCCTTGGCCAAGAAGACACCCTAAAACTGATTTTCTGGCCATAAGAAGGGAGGTCAGACTTGCCTCATCATGTCCTCCTCCCTTCTTGGAAATAACTCATTAACAGCCCTAAGGTTATAGAAGACAAACCTGCAGGTCTTCAATTTACCTGACAAGTATATGGCCCGTAGCTTGTCTCCTATTAACGGTGCCCCCCCCCATTGAGATGTCCCACCTTTTCAGGCCAAACCTATGTATGCCTTCCATGTATTGATTTATGACTTTACCTGTAATTCCTGTCTCCCTGAAATATATAAAACCAAACTGTACAAACTGTAACCCAACTGCAGTGAGTCCATTTGTGCAAGGCTTCTTAGACGTGGCTCCAGGCCATGGTCCTCAAATTTGGCTCAGAATAAACCTCTTTAAACTATTTTACAGAGTTTGGCTTCTTTTCCATTGACATCTTTGTCTCTAATTCTGATCTCTTGCTATCTGCTATCTTGATCTCAAGACCAATTTATTTGACTTCTCTTTTATTACCTCCACGTGGATGTCCCCTGATGCCTCAAATTCAATATGCCCACAACTGATTTTATCAATCCCCCATAACTCTAGTCTCCTTCTCCCACCTTTAAACTCTCTGTTTCTTTTGTTTCATGCCTCAGTCAATGGTATCAGTATCTGACCCACTGGCCAATCCAGAAACCTGGTCATTATTCTTATACTTTGTATTCATCTACTTCACCCCTCATATATAACTAAGAATCAAATCTAACTAACTGTTCTTCCTACATACTTCTAGGATGTTCAGTTTCTTTTCATTCCCTTTGCCACTGTAATCTCTTACCTGAGATATTGGAACAGCCTCTTTTATTAAATTAATATGCATTAAAACTAACATTTTCATGTATAGTTTTATAAGTTTTAACACATATATAGATTAGTATAAAAATTATGACAATTAGGATACATAAGAGTTCTGTCTCCAAACTCCCTTATGCTATTGCTTTATAGTCACACCATTCCCCTACACCTAAACTCTGACAACCACTCATCTGTTTTCTACCACTATACTTTTGTCTTTTTCAGAATTCCATATAAATGGAATCATACAGTATATAACCTTTTTGAGGCTGGCTTCTTTCACTCAGTATAATGCCTTTGAAATTCATGTAGGCTGTTGCAGGTATAAGTTATACATTTCTTTTTATGTCTGAATAGTACTCCATTGTCTGGATGTCCAACAGTTTGTTTACCCATTCACTCATTGAAGAATATTTGGGTTATTTCCAGATTTGGGAAATTATTAATAGGTCTGCTATAAATGTTCATGTACAGGTTTTTGTGTGAACATAGTTGGGAATTCTTTGGGGTAAATTCATAGATGTCAATTTGCTGGCTTCATGTGATAAGTGGATGCTTAAACTTCATAAGAAACTACCAAATTGTTTTTCCAGAGTGGCTATATCACTTTGCATTTCTACCAACAATGTATGAGATTTCCGCTTGCTCTATATGCTAGCCATCACTTGGTATTATAAGCATTTTTTATTTTTACTATTCTAAAAGGTATGTATTGGTATCTCGTAGTTTAAATTTGGATTTCCTTCATGGCTGCTCATGTGCTTATTTGCCATCTGCATTTCCTCTTTGTTGAAGTGCCTTTTCAATTTTTTTTTTCTAGAGATAAGGTCTCACCCTGTTTCCCAGGCTGGAGTGCAGTGTTACCATCATAGCTTACTGCAGCCTCCAACTCCTGAGTTCAGGCAATCTTTCCACCTCAGCCTCCTGAGTAGCTAGGACTACAGGCACGTACCACCAGGCCTGGCTAATTTTCCTTTCCTTTTCTGTCTTTTTTTTTTGTAGAGTCTGGGTCTCACTATGTTGCCCAAGCTGTTCTAGAACTCCTGGCCTTAAGTGATTCTCCTGCCTCAGCCTCCCAAATTGCTGGGATTATAGGCATGGCCCACCACTGGGTTTTAAGAATCCTTTATATATTCTAGATAGAAGTCCTCTGTTGGATATGTGACTTGCAAATATTTTCTTCTAATTTTTAACTGGCCTTTACATTCACCTAACCATGTCTTTCACAAAACAAAAGTGTTTTTTATTTTATGAATCATGGTTTTGGTGTCATGTGTAAGAACAGTTTATCTGCTCCCAGGTCAGAAAGATTGTATCCTGTGTTTTCTTCTAAAAGGGTTTTTTTTTTTTTTTTTTGAGACAGAGTCTTGCTCTGTCACCTGGGCTAGAGTGCCATGGCATCACCCTAACTCACAGCAACCTCAAACTCCTGGACTCAAGTGATTCTTCTACCTCAGCCTCCCGAGTAGCTGGGATTACAGGCACATGCCACCACACCCCGCTAATTTTTCTGTTTTTAGTAGAGATGGGGTCTTGCTCAGGCTGGTCTCGAGCTCCTCACCTCAAATGATACTCCTGCCTCAGCCTCCCAGAGCACTAGGATTACAGGCGTGAGCTGCCACGCCCAGCCTTTCTAAAAGTTTTAAATTTTACATTTAGATCAATGATCATTTTGATTTTTGTATAAGGTGTAAGATTTGGGTTGAGGTTCACTCAACTGATGCTCAGTTGTTCCAAAATCATTTATTGAAAAGACTATATTTTCCCCATTGAATTGCCTTTACATCATAATCAAAAATAAATCCTACTTCCTGATTTCCAAACTTAAGACAAAGTTATGGTAATCAAAACAGTGGTACTGGCAGAAAAACAGACATACAAATAGAATTGGCAGTCCAGAAACAAACCCTGGCATAAATTATCAAATGCTTTTCAACAGGGCACCAAGACTATATTCAATGGGGAAAGTAGTCTTTTCAACAAATGTTTTTGGGAAAACTGGATACCCACACAGAAATGAATGAAGTTATACATTACACCACATATAAAAATTAACTCAAAATGGATGAAATACCTAAATATAAGAGCTAAAATTACAAAACTCTTAGAAGAATCATAACGGACAAGCTTCATGACATTGGATTTCCCCATGATTTCTTGGACATGATAGTGAAAGCATAGGCAACAAAAGAAAATAATAAATTGTGTCATATCAAAATTTTAAATTTTTGTGCATCAGAGGACACTATCAATAAAAGGGAAAGCATTTACAAATCATATAGCTGATAAGAGATTAATCTCCAGAAAATAAAGAACACCTATAACTCAACAACAAAAAACCCAACCCAATTCAAAAAATGGACAAAGGTCTTTAATAGATATTTCTCCAAAGAAGATATGCAAATATCAATAAGCACATGAAAGACATTAAGTGTATTCTGGGGAAAGAGCCAAGGGTGTGGCTGGATACCTTTTGCTGAAGACATTAGATGTGTAATTAATAGATCCAATCAACCCTCTCAATAGAATCCAGGAATAAAGATGGGGCTATCCAGAAAGAATCTGTGGAAAACCCTCGTCTGATGGCATGAATCTCCCTTGACACACACAGGAGATCCACAAGGCTTCTGAGAAGAAAGTTATACCACCAAGAACACTGCTAGCTTGGCCTGAAGGCAAGAAAGGAGAGACAAAATACAAAATAAAGATTGTCAGACTTCCAGGATTCTACAGGTAGTAAAATTGGTGATAGAGGCTGGGCTGAAGGTAGTGAGTTATCTCAATTGTGTTGCAACCCAATCCTCCTTCCCCTTCCCTTAATATAAAAGGAACCTAAAGTTCATACTAACTTAAGACTATTCTTTGGGACATTAATCCATCTTCTCAGCTTGTGGGATCTTCAAATAAAAGTTGCTTTCCTTGCCTCAGTACCTTGCCTGTCGACTTATTGGCTCTCCTGCAGCAAGGGTATGAGCTTGAACTCAGTTAGAGCCATGGATACAGAGGAAGAGGCTGGAGAGGCAGCACCACTTCTATGCGCCCATAGAAAGAAGCATCAACCCACAGAGGATAATTCTCAGGCCTTGAAACCCTGCTAGGTTTCAAACTTGCTTGGGACCAGTGACCCCTTTAATGCTTTCATGTTTTCCCTTTCAGAATGGGAATGTGCATTCTATGCCTGTTCCACCAGTGAGGTGTGGAAGCAGATAGCATATTTTCTGGTTTTACAGGTCCACAGATGGAGAGGAATTTTGACCCCACATGGATCATAGTCACCATCTCACCTATAGCTGATTTAGATGATTTAGATGATGAGATCTGGGACTTTTTGAGTTGCTGATATTTAGATGGGATGCTGGAATACATTAAACTTTTGGAGATGGTGGGATGGGGTGAATTATTTTTTCACATGAATGGATGGTAATTTTCAAGGGCAAGAGGGCACAATGTAGGGGGTTGAAGAGTAGCCTCCAAAAGATATGTCTACCTGGAACCTCAGGATGTGACCACATTCAGAATGATGGGTCTTTGTAGATATTAACATAAGGACCACAAGAGGAGGTAATCCTGTATTAGGGTGGACTCTGAAACTAATGAGTGACTTTGAAAGGGAGAGAAAATTAGACACAGAAAAGAAGACCAGGGCTAGGAGTGGTGGCTCATGCCTATAATCCCAACACTTTGGGAGGCCAAGGCAGTAGGATCACTTGAGGCCAGGAGTTTGAGGCCAGCAGGGGCAACATAGTGAGATCCCATCTCTACAAAAAGAAAAAAACCAGAAAAGAAAACATAGCCGGGAATTGAGGCATGTGCCTGTAGTCCCAGCTACTTGGGAGGCTGAGGCAGGGATCACTTGAGCCCAGGAGTTCAAGTTTCCAACACTGAGCTATGATCACACCACTATACTCCAGCATGGGCAACAGAGATCTGAGACCTGGTCTCTTAAAAAAAAAACAAAAGAAAGAAAAGAAAAGAAAAAATAAGAAAAGACGACTGTGTGAAGATGGAGGCAGAGATAACATTTATGTTGTCACAAGCTAAGAAAGACCAGCAGCAGCCACAAGCTGAAAGAGACAAAGAGACAAGGAAGGATTCTCCCCTAGAGCCTTTGGAAGGAGCACAGCCCTGCTAGCACCTTGATTTAGATTTATGACCTCCAGAACTGTGAGAAAATAAATTTGCAGTTTTATACCACTCAGTTTGTATACTTTATTATGGCAGCTCCAGGAAACTAATACATCAATATAGAAACACATACAATGCATTTTTCTGAAAATAACAATTGTTAGCTTTCTTTTCTAAATTAACATCTTATCTCAATGTTTGCAGTTATGTTTCTGTTGTTAGTACGGTTGGATAGCTTTTCATAGATTTTTGGGATCATTATTGCTTTTAATAACAATGAGGTTGATATCAGCTTCCCTTCTCTCAACTAATTTCTTTATACTGTATCAGTCATATATGTGGGCAATTTTTTCTTCCCACCTTTTCATGCACTCTTTAATGCTGTTTTTCCCCAAATAGGTTGTTTTTAAATTTTAATAGATTTGTATGGCTAAGAAAGTAATGTTTTCTACATAAAAATATTTGACTAATGCACTAGGGACATAGACTATCAGCCCCCAGGCTTCTCAGGGTTGGAGAGCATTCCCCCCTTTGGAAGCCACAGGGCCCTTTGGAGCACAGCTACTGCCTAAGGGTGGGTCCAGGATTTGAGTCTCTACTCGATGATTTCCTAGGAGTTGTTTACTCTCTGTGTCCCTTTCTTTTTCTATGGAACAGAGATCATTATGCCTGACTCCAGTGGATACTGCAGGGATTTGACAGCAGTGATGACAGCATCACTTTATTATTAAAAGAAACAGGGATCCTGCTGGGCAAAAATACACAGAACAACTGGCCCTTTGGGTGGATGAGAATCAGCCCTATGAGGCAGGCTTTCACTTTTCAGCCCCAATAAGACCTCTCGATTTAGTCACAGGAAAATGCTCACACTAGAACAAAAATAGAACCAAAATGATGAGAATGAAGATGATGACACCCAAGGGTTTCTTCTCAGGGCTTTGTTTTCAGGATCTTGAGTCAGTTTGTGCTGGTCCCAGGCTGGGCCTCCTCTGGATCTCGCCGTTGGCCTAGAGGAAGCACAGGAGGGAGCTGGGAGATCAGCAGAGCCAGGAGCCCTGTGTTTCAGCCCCAGGTCACTGGACTCTGCTCACCTGGCCTAAATTCCCAGACGTCACCGTGGGCAGAACGAGGACTTGAGCCGCTCTCATATAGTCCCACTGGTTGTCATGAAGGCACCTGGGGTAAAAGAAGGACAGGTGACATCCATTAGGACCCAAGTGGAGACACTCTGAGGACATACTGCCAGTTCCTAATCTGTGTGACAGAAACATGCCTCCATGGTTGAGACATATTGCAGCAGAATGAACCCTGGGGCACAGTGTGTCATAGGGAAAATTTCCTGAAAAGCCAAATGTCTCCCAATAATGGAAAAGGGTACATGGAATTCAGAAAAGTACCCTAATCCTGTTCAAAACTTGATAGCTTAATGTGTACGAAGAAGGAAATGTTCAGTGTGATAATGAGTGATATAAAAAAGTGAAACCCATTATTAATACCTTCAAGTTCCCATTATTCACTTCCCTGCTCCTCCCAGCTCATACTGATCACCATGGACACCCAGCACTCACTTCTGAGACCATTCGATGTTCATCCCAAACTGGGCAGAGAAAGCCTGAACCATTTTCTGCTGCTCCTGGGAGAGGGCAGGCATAGAACTGGAGTAGGGTGTGACCATTGGGATAGAGAAGGTGCTCCAGATCCCTTGGGGGCCGGTGTCCCGAACAAACAGCTCGTCATTTATGATGCACAGACTGGAAGAAAGATGGGCCCTCAGATAGCTGGACAGATGGACAACCCCACAACCCCAACAATGATCCTTCTTCTACTGCTCAGCAATCAGATTTTTTCTATACCCCCATGTCCCACCTCCCAGCTTCTTTGGCTAGTACCCTCTACTCCTCCCACACCTGTAGAGATTGTCTACAGCTTCACAAGCTTTGTAGGTTTACCTTGTAACCCAGGGAAGGTTTTACACTTACATTTGCCCTTTACAACATCCCACAGGAATGGACAGTGGAATCACCATTTTCAGAGGAAGCCACAAAGAGGTCATGGTCATATGACTTCACCAAAGTCACAGAGTGAGTATTGCCTCAGGAAAGAACCTATATTCTGACTCTAGAGCACACACTCTTAACCACTAGACTGTTGGTTTCTGACAATATTGTGACTACCCCCAGGACTACACCGCAGAATTCCCATACAGCTGGTCCCAGGCTTGGTGTTCCCATGTTGCACCCACAACACAGCACTTACCTGGAATTGCTGGTAGGGACAGCGATGAAGATCCGAGTGAAGGCACGTACACATCCCTGAGACTTTCCCTCCACTTCAACGACAACAAACAACAATACCCACTTAGCATTGCACATACTTTATGTGCTCACACGGTATTCCCCAGGCAGTGTCTTACTTGATACTCATGCTGAAGGGGGACTCACACTGAAAGGGGCCGGACAAGAACAACTGCTCACTTGGAGTCAGGAGGGTGTGGCGGGAATGGGGAGAGCAACAATAGGAAGAATCCACTCCCAGTGATAGGGCCCCTATCTTGTGCAGGGCCCTGTGAAAACCACTTCCCAAGTTCACTTGATTCCTGTGTCACAGTAGCCCAAGAGATGGGCATTATTGGCCCCACTTTGCAAATGAGGGAACTGAAGGGTTAAGTGACC
>JAQIFY010002815.1:0-13040 GCA_028533085.1 Varecia variegata | reverse complement strand
GTGGCATCAGCCTAGCTCACAGCAACCTCAAACTCCTGGGCTTAAGCGATCCTACTGCCTCAGCCTCCCGAGTAGCTGGGACTACAGGCATGTGCCACCATGCCCGGCTAATTTTTTCTATATATATTTTAGTTGGCCAGATAATTTGTTTCTATTTTTAGTAGAGACGGGGTCTCGCTCTTGCTCAGGCTGGTCTCAAACCCCTGACCCCGAGCAATCCACCCACCTCGGCCTCCCAAAGTGCTAGGATTACAGGTGTGAGCCCGGCCATCAATTCTCCTATATCTTTGAGGAATTATTTCAAGGATTATATACTTGGACAAAAGAAAATCTCCATACTCCACTCACTAGAAGTCCTAACTTTATCAGTTTCCATCTTTATAATCCTAGGGAAGTATCTGGCCCATGGTAGATGCTAAATAAGTAACTGTTGAAATAATTAAGAAAACTTGCAAATACATACTGGAACATTTATTTTACTGATTTCTTTGAAACTTGAGGGTTTTCAAATGCATCAGCTTTGTTCATATATACATTATATACATGCATTTATAAATCCTTAATATTTGCTCTTCTATATAAAATGAGTAGAGATAACAATTTTAAAAAATATATGATTATCAAAAGGATTTTCCATGTTATTCATAGTTATTTTTGAACTATTTTTTATTCTTTTTGATCTTTATATGGAAATAATTTCATTTATAATAATAAATCATAAGGATTAAATATTTTGTTAGTACATACATGAAAATGTATTGTTATTTTTATTAAAATATTTATTTTTCTCAAAAATATTCTATATTTATACTTTGGATTATTTATATTAGTAAATAAAATAAACCCTGTCTTTCTCTAAATTCCACATGTTCAAAAAGCAATGTTTTGCCAAATGCCCTAAGACCCAAGAGAGAAATTGAAAATATAATGAGATAGTTTGGGGATTATTTAAATATAACACATTTTAGACAAAAAAATTAAAATCAACTAACTATAGTGCTGTTTGTTAAAGGATTATTTATTGATTAAATATTATAGGCTGTGATATTTTTCAAGTTCTTAGAATTTCGAGATTTGAAAGATATGGTTATTAAGTTAAGGACTTTAAGAACAATGTATAGATTTTGAAGCATCAGCACAGTTGATGGAATCATGTGAGACATAGTTTTGGAAAATGTGTATGAGTGTACATCTTCCCAGTGCACTTGAGTCTTTGCCTTCAACAAGCTCATATTGTGCTTCTTATTTCAATTAAATTTTCTTATAGAACTACTTCTATTTTACTTCTGGATTACTCAATCTGTCAAGTTAATAATTTACTTCACCTTACCCTCATATAATGGAGACATAAAGCAAACATAATTTTTTTTGCAATGTCTTCACAATGACTAACAGAAAATAGAATTCAAAAAACTTCTAGGAACTTTTTTTCCTACTCAAAATGCTAGAACTTTGAGGGAGGAGGTTTCTCAGCATCCATTGATTAACATTTTAGTCTATATGAAAGCATGATTTACTTAAAAACATTAGAATTATTATATGATTCTCATATATATTATTATACTATAGTGCCTTTCTTAGTTCTGAGAGTATATCATTAATCTATTGTTCAAATATTTACATGTTCTTAATAGCATAGACATGTAACCACCAAATTAATATAGTCTTTTTCATCATATATTTCTCAAATTAGATTTGTTTGGGTAAAGTATTATCTCACTCAGTTTTTTAAAAATGAATTAGTTGCTAAGATCTTAACAATCAGATGTGGAATAAACATCTAGATTTTCTACTTTAATTAAACTTTAGGTGATCTGGGATTCCCTAGGCCCACATTCTAGCATGGAAAATTTTAAAAAGCTGAGGAACGCTGCTTTCTTAGGCTGGAATTTCAAAATTGTACCCCGACACTAAAACTGTGTATTTATTTTTAAATCTGGGATACAACCCTCATTTTAAATTCCTTCCTGCTTCTTGCAGGCAGGCATTGTATATCAACCACCAAATGGGGCTGTCATTGATCTCTTATTAGATATTTTATAGACTTTGAATTGGTAAGACAAGTTATTGGATAAGTTAAATAGTAATTTAGTAATTTCTAGCAATTCAACATTATATTTCAATAACCTGAAAAAAATTACTATAATATACTCTGTATTTCATTTAGTCTTATAATTTTATAACCATATTTTATTTACTTAAGTAAATAATTTTATTTCTCTTCATTCAGATTTGTTTTGAGATTTGTGTTTCATCTCATTTATATTTCATAGCCAACGCCCTGATCCAAATGGTATTAAGAGATGTATATATAGTGTTATAGCACTGAATATGGAAAAAAAAAAAAAAAAAAACTTAGGTAACTCGTTAACAGAAGTTAGGATTGTGAGAATTCTCTCTACACAGACTTAATATGGTTCTCAAAAAGGAAGTGCAACAGCCTCGAGGGGGTTTCTGCTTGTTAGGACAATGAGGTATGGGAGTTACTGGCCTCTCCTGAGCAGCCAGGGAGGCCAGATTTTCTGCAGCGACATGACAGTGTCCTTGTAACAAAGACTTATCATTTGGCTCCACTTTTGAATGAATGCCCTAAATATCTTAAGGCCACGCTTCTCAAATATTAATGTGTTTATACATCACCTGATCATGTCGTTAAATTGCAAGTTCTGACCAGCTCTCAGGTGAGACCTGTGTCGCTGGTTCTCAGAATACATTTTGAGTTGCAAGCCCTAGAGGTCATTAACATAGGTGAAAACTTATTTATAAATATCTGAGCCAAGAAACTAACTCTGTTTTTTATGTAAATGCAATCTATTTTGGGCATGGTTCTTTTATACTCTGAATTTTCCAGAAATGCAAATACCTGGAAAATGGAAAAAAAGACTGTTCCTTTTGGAAAAACTTTATCATCAACAGCAATGCCGCTGCTTATATTTTTGGTAAAACACACTGTATTGGCCTAGATGGTAGCTGCCACAATATATTAATAATTCTTCATATAAGTCCAAGCATTTGGCTACATCATTATGTCTGATTCTGAAATTGTGCCTAAAAATTTACATATTAAAATTCTCATAATTTTATAATATAATGCTTTCCTTTTATTTTTCTTTGTATTACAATTATGCTATGATATTGATATTTTTAAAACTGTGTGTCTGTACATTATATTATTTATGAAATTTATTTCAGAATAGGAAATGGGGTATTGAAAAGTATTTTTATAAAAGGTGGGACATTAAGTTGAACAAGACTGGAATCGCTGTCTAATGCAGATGTTTGTTTTTCAATTTTGTCTTTTTAATTCTTCAAACAATGGAATTTAAGCCTATTGATTGTGGTTTTAAATCACATAACGGATTTGAGATGACAGGAAAAAAATAATAAAAAATAAAAAGAAATAATCATATAATGGAAAGAGTAATCAGAGTTACATATAATGATCACATAACCGGAGTATCCCTTTAAACCTCTGCCCCAATTAGGATGGAAATCTTGTGCCCTGGCCTCTTCTGCTCAAAGGAACAGCAGCATCCGCACTCCCTGGGAATTTTTAATAGATGCAGCATCTCAGTCTCCACCCAGATCTATGATGTCATAATCTATGTTTTATCAAGCTCTCCAGGTAGCATGTATGCGCTATGAAGTTTGAGAAGCACTGTCCTGTGTGATCCCCTGAATACTGACCCTCAAGGCACCTACCTGCCCTACTGTTAACAGCAGCAAACATGGGACCCTCTATCCTTTTTGTGCACCAGAATCCGCAGAGCTAATGGAATTTATAGATGGTATCTTCTGTATTTTGATATGTCATTGTGGCCCATTATTTTCTGAATGTGAGGGAAGTTCTGTGGCGTGGAGTATCTTCTCTCATCTGGGGCATGTTGGAGATCATTGTTTCTTGGAAAGAAAATAGGGAAAGAGTGAAAGCAATGATGGCGTGGCAGTAATTACGGCAGTTAGCGGCAAGCCTCCAATGTCCCATTAGAGTGCAGTGATGGTAACTGGGCTGTACACTTGAGTCTGCCAGAAGTCTTGGCTTACTCACTGGTATCACTTGTCCAAGCAACAAGACACAGGCTTGTATCAAACCCAGAATCGTGCTTCCTCTCTCTCGTGCAGATTTCCATTCACGATTAAATAGTATTTTTTACTACTTAAAAATTTGACATATGGGATTTAAATAAATTCTTTCTGCCCCCACTTTCCCTCTCCTCCTCTCTAAAGACGAGTAGGAGGCCTAACCCTGTACCATGATGTCTTACTTAATTTCAATAATCCTGAAACACAAAGGATCCTTAATTAAACTGGCAATTCCTCCCTCATCCTATACGTGCCCTTTAAAGTAAACTAATCATTCTTGATATCTAGAACACAGAAATTTCTCATCACAATAAATAATGGCAAACCTCACCTTAGACGAAATAAAACAAAACAAACAAAAAAAGCACTAACTTCAGTGATTCTAAGATGCTTTCCCCTGCACACTGGATTATAAGGGGGTAAGTATGGGAAGAGGCTGGCATCATAGTGAGCTGAAGGGAATTTGTTGGTGGTCCTTGTTAAGATGGAGTGAAGGACCTTTAGCTGGGCAATCTGCTAAAGAGTTGAATACAGGAGAAGGTGTAGGAACAAGGGAGGGACACTCTCTGCACTTTGAGGTAATTGACAGATCAGGGACTGGACCAGAAAGGACGATTTCTATCAACTGTTCTTCCCGTAATTTTAGGTTTAATGTCCTTTTTGTCAACTTGAATGTCAACTTTAAATCTGTTGATTATTCTCAATAACAACGGGCTAGGATTGAGGAAAAGCTAATGGACAGGAAAATATTGTTTATTCATTTTCCATTTCCTAAATACATTTGAGAAAAGCTTTCCATCATTTCTGCTTGTTTGTTTGTTGTTGTTTTGTTTTTATTTCTATTTTTGTTTTACTTTGCTGCTCCAAATCTCTCCCACTTAACACCCTTAGAAATATAGAGATTTTAGTCATACTTCTAAGTGATCATCTGAGTCAAATTTCACTCACGATTTATATGCTTTGGCAGTTCACAGCTGCTCCTCAAGCAAGGCTCATATGTGCTGCTCGCTGAACGAAACGCACACATTGTGACGATGACTGCACATCTGGCAGTAAAATTTGTTCAGATTGGGCCAACTGATATTTTTGCTCATCTAGAATTATGCTATCCAACAGCTAATACATAGATGGCTATATTGCACTACTACCAACGATCAGAGAAGTTCTAGAATCATTCATTCTCAACAACTATAAAGGGGAAAGTGCATGGACTTGTTAAGAGTGTTAGGTTCCTAGTGCTGAAAATTTTAAGAGGCAATTTTACAGCATCAGAGAAAATTTATAGGCATTATATATTTTTTTCAGTATTCTCTTGCATTTCGTTTGCCCCCAACACATCCCTTAGCCCCCCTGGCACTCAGATACCCTCGGCTGTCAGTGATAAGCCACAGTGCACCAGCGCCTCTGCGATATTCGACCCAGTCAGTCCCAGTTTTTGTTTAGGCTAATGTCACAAATGTCAGGAACACTTACAGACCTAGTAGGAAATTCAGTCATGTTCAAAATAAGAAACTAGTATAACCTTAATTGAGAACATAAATACTTTGTCAGAGCCATCAGATTGTCCCATGCAGACACTAGGTTCTCCTCTGTGTTCATTAGCCTGTTTGTCCTTGGAATCACTTTTTATCCTTTTGTAGACAAGACCAATAATTCATGAGAGAATTGGGAATAGAAAACAGTCCTCCCTATTCCCAGCAGCCTATTCTTGCCACTAGATTATATTGAGTCCTCATACACATTAGCCATTTCACTTGCACATTGAAACAGATCAGTATTTTTGATTGAGTTTGGCATTTTGAAATTTAACTACAATAGCTTACCCTATAAACAGGAAGTGACTGTAAAACAGATGTTCTTATTTAGAGAAGATGTTACCAAAAGAGCAAATCACTAAATTTGTCCTTGCTGTAATTGTGTCATTTAAACCAAGAGGAAAAAATCAGAGTCCTAAGACTGAAGAAACCCTGATAGGAAAATTATGCCATCATTCAATGTTATAAGATGCCACCTGAAGAAGTAATGTGATTTAAGGCTCAACACTGTTCCTGTGTGATACGAATACCAATTTCCAAATTCTGGTATGCAATCACTGAGTGAAAAACTTCCACATGGGTGCAAGTACAGATTTGTGGATGGTTTTTAGTGAGTTAGGAACAAGATTAATCCTCAAACTCTGTAAAAAGCCAATAACTACGGTTTTAAATTTTGTAGTGAAAATTAATTCTGTGCATTCATTAACCATGAATCATTAACCATGAGCTTTATCTATGAAAGTTAAGCAAATGTGGGGTTTTTCTGATCTGTTTAAAAAGAAGACAAATTTAGCATAACGATAATCAAGTTTGAGATAAAAATTTATTAACTCATCATGAATGTTTTGAATGAAATTTAAGAACTATTGAAAATTGTTTGTATCATTTTTGAAAGACAAAATGAGTATTTTAAGCACTTAATCTTGAAATGATACTTATTTCAACTACCATGCGACCCTTCTAAGATGATCTACCCTCATCCACAGCCCCTCAGAAGGGATGGGCCTGGGGCCATATTTGTACCTAATAAATTTATTCATATGATCACAGCTGATGGGAACATGGTGGACAACTTACCTGAGTGGCGGCCAGGGATTTGGAATGAGCACTTGGAAGATTCAGTCAGTTATGCATCAGAAGCCAAATAGAATGCCTCTTCTGTTGTTGAGACAGGAAAATGAATCAAATACTGAACAAAATGCTCCGATGAGCGGCTCTGTAGCTCTGATCGCGGTAACATAGTCTTGGTCCTTGCCTTTCAGATTAAGTCTCAATATTATCTGGCTGTACTTAATTTCTGGTTTTTAAATGATGTAGCATCTCCTAATTTTTTCCTTACCAAAAAAAGAAAAGAAAAGAAATATGAATTTTTTGTATTACTTAAGCTAAATTGGCTAGGTTATTATTTTTTATGTAATGATTAGAATATTCCAAACATTCTAGAGTCAATGAAATGCAGATATGCCATTTTGAAACTGTATTTCTAGGAATGACTTTCATTTTCGACTTTGAACCTGTCTCATGGCGGAGAATTTAACCTAGACACTTTCAGACTTTCGATAAAATGATCTGCTCAGGATATACAAATTAATGATAGGTCATTTCAGAAACTTCATCTTAGGTATTCCCTCCTGATCTTGTCATTGTTGGCCTGGACAGAAGCATTGATCTACCCAAGGAGCTCACAGACAAATCTACTTATGGAATTGGACACATACCAGGGGCAGGCATTAGATGGAGCAGAGATTCATCACGTCTCTGAATAAAATGGTTCTAGACAGGGATCAGATCCTGATTTTTTTCATCACTTTGGAAGCAAGATGTCTCCTAGTGGCTCATATCAACGGTCCATTCAAATTTTCTGGGCTCAGACTCTGATTCCCCCAGTGTACTTGGGTACACATTTTATCTTCTCTGAGCTAGTGACATCATACTGTATTTCTCTGATGTGTAACTCTGAATCATAGGATAAAACAGACTTTAACTGTTACTAGTTTATTAGTTTGACAGGAAACATTAAAATTTTTTCATTCACTGAAACACAGAAATCACCAAGAAAGGGATTAGCAGGGGCCCTCTCTCATGTCTAGATTCACGGTATCTCACTTAGCTATTTTCATCAAAGGGAAATTTTCCAGTAAAGTTCCTCACTCAAAATTTTCCTATTTTCTCAGAAAATCCTTAAATTTCAGGGATAGCATCTCATAATATTTTATTGGTTACAATTGCAGTATCAGAATGGAATCTTTGATTCTCTGATTATTAATTGTATGGGTCAGCTTGTTTTGGACATGGTGCCCAGATATGCGGTCAAGCATTATTGTGGATATTTCTGTGAGGGTGTTTTTGGATGAGATTTACATATAAATAGTGGATTGTGAGTAAAGCAGATTGTCCCCCATAATGTGTGTGGGTCTCATCGAATCAACTGAAGGCCTGAACAGAACAAAAGACTGTTCTCTGTCTCCCACACCTCTACCGCCACACCTGCAGCAAGAGAAGATGTTCCAGCAGCCTGCCTTCAGACTTCATCTGCAACACTGGCTCTTCCTGGCTCTATAGAACACTGCCTTTGGCCTGGAAATACAACTCTTTCCTGAGTCTAATGTCCTCTCCCATTAGATTTTGGAATTCAGCAAGCATTGTGATGAGTTACAATTTCATGAGCCAGTTTCTTAAAATAAATCTCTTTCTGCATGCACGTGCGCGTGGACACACACACACACACACACACACATCCCATGCATCCTGTGGGTTCTGTTTCTCTGGAGAACTCTAACTAATACAGACCCCCCCCAAAAGCTGGAGCTTGTTCTTTTATTCTTCCTGTATTTCAACTTATTTCTAGAGAAAATATCAGAACAACTGTTAAGCATCAGCTAAATAGTTGAAAAGATAAGGCATCACGAAATCAACACTGAACTTTTTACAACATTTATGCAAGATTATAGAGTTGTAACAAAACAACATGTAAGTTCTGGCTTTTATCAAGGTATGTTTATAAGCAACCCCAATGGCCAATCAAAGGAGGAAGGGATTTAAAAAAAAATGAAAATAAATGAAAGAACAAGGATTATGACAGGAGACTAGACGTAGCAATAGCTGCCACTTATGTTGGGATAATCTTTGTAAGAATAAAGTGTGCACAGGAGTTTAGGCTGTTCAACCAAATTCTTATCTTTTTCTGTAAATTTCAATAATAATTATGCCATGACCACAATGGACAGTGATAGGCATTTAGCAAAATAAATCAAAGCAACACATAGCTATCTTACTTGGTCTTCTGCCCCCAGTCTCAGGAAATAAATTGTCTGAACACGTCATGCTATTTTTCACCCCTTCACCTCACTTCGCCTCTCTACCCTTTGCAGACATTCTAGGTTCTGAGATTTCTAGGGAAAGTTAAAGGCCAATGTTTGACAACATGTAATTTTCTTCTGTTAAGGACAGGAAATGAATGAAATATAAAGTGTTTGTTTTGCACCTTTGTATTTTTTTCTCCTACTGATTATCAGTGATAACCCTAGGCACAGTAATGGATGTAAGATGGGAACACAAGACACTTGATACCTCTAATTCATTTCATTAAAAATGCATGATTTATACATTGCCTGTATCTAAAAGAATTCAAGAAATTATGCTTTCATTGAATCTTATCTGGAAGAAACTATAATCATTATCAAAATTTGGTGATGTAACCTACAGTAGTAAACTGATAATCTACTGGTATGATGATTAGTATCTTTCTCGAAAGAGGATTTCTATATTCAAGGTTAAATAGGTTATATCTGTAAAATGCTACAGATACACCCAATAAAAGAAAAAGGCATCTGCACTACAAAATACTACAAATGTGTTCTATTAATGTTATATGATAAAATTAGATTTTAAATGTTAATTTATACAATATTTTAATATTAAAGAATCTTTACCCTCAGGATCTTCTGAGAATACTTTATAAGTAACCACAAGAATAAAACTGTACCATAAAATTCATTAAAAATAGTCAAGAAATTATATGAACAGAGATGCAATATATATACATAGCCACCTACAAATCATTTGAAAATCATATTTTAAATTATTTAATGTTCAATATAATTCAAGATCAGTTATCATTTTGGGAATCTATTCTTGGCTTTTAAAAGAAATCATGAAAGTTCTAGACCTGCTGAGAGACTTACAACAGGGTTTTACTCTATAGTGCCTAAATAAATGCTGGTATGTCACCCACCAGTGGTGTTTAAATCTTGAGTTGTTTCTGGAATGACGGATAGAAAATGGTGTGATTGCATTTCCTGAGGAAATCAGTTATGGAGCTGAATATCACATCTCTGATTCTGAAAAAGGAAAAAAATAAGCACAACATATGAAAGACATGAAGGTAAAGAATCTGTAGTCAAAGGAAAGCATTGCCATCCCACACTACCTCTGGTCTTATATTATTTTTTAGTTTTTCTATTAAAAATTGGGTTTATTTAGAGTGATAACAGTCCACAAACTTTCCTTTGTTTGCTAGGAAATAAATAAGTAATGTTTGTATTTTCATTTCATTTTAGTGTCAGACATTAGAAAATATAGTTGAAGCTCTGAGTGGTATCTGTCACCCAAATTTCTACCATATTCTACTTGATGTTTCACAAAGTGATGAGCTGCAGGGCAGAGTGTATGAATAGTTAAAGGGGGAGATCATGAGGTCTCTCAAAAATGAAAATCCTTCCAAATTGTGGGAAACTGTCACATTTTTAAACATACTCTTTCTGTATCACCAAAAACTGCATTTGTTGAAAATTTGGGGATGCTGGTTATTAATGGTAATATATGCAACCTAAGTCGGCAGGAGCTGCTTAATTATTCAATATACAGAGGGTTTAGTTACCATAAATGTGAGGAAAATCATGTCTCTAGAAGTTCTTAAAATGTCACAAAATCTTCTGCCATAGAATTGAGGACTTCCAAAGATAAATATATACACCCATAATAGATACTCCTAGTTTTTTTTTTTTTTTTTTTTTTTTTTTTAAATAAGCCTGGTTGTCCTTTGTTTTAGAGCATGACTGTAATAAACCCAGGCATGTCATCTTTGGTGAGAGAGGCATTTTGACAGAAACAGACTCAAAGCCAAATAATAAATGCATCAATGAATACATTTACACTTATATGTTTACAAACATATTTATTTATGTTGTGGATAGAAATATATATTTAAATAAATACAAATGTTATATATTTAAATTATGTCACCCAATTGAAGCCCTTTTTGTAACTGATCCCAGCCCTTCTGGAATTATCACTCAATACATTTCCTCCATGCACCCTGTGTTCCAAGCTACTGGACTACAAATTTTTTGTTTTGCTTTGTTTTTGGCTTTTTTTTTTTTAAAGCATCATGGTATATACGGCCTTGAGTCTTCGCATATTATATTCTCTTTGCCTGAAATCTTGTGTTATCTGGTTCTTTCTAACTCTCATTCAAGTTTCAGCCCAAATTCACCCACAGAATCTCTTACTCTGCTCCTTCTGTCTCCATCACCCTACCAACAACTAAAAAGCTTCACTGGTTAAGATCAAATAATTTTTTTATGGATTTATTTTTCTTGCAATAGACATTCTTCAATCTAAAAATTTAAATAGTCAAGTTACTTAAAAAGTAATAATTATTCAAAATGTGAAATGATCAAATGGTTGAATCAATGACTATACTGAAGTTAATAGATTTGTTGATAAATTAATATCTCAGTTACTGGCAGAGACTATATAGTTGTTCAGTAAACACATCTTTTCTTTTCTCTTGAGCATAATCCTAGGCTATATTTTCTGGCCAAAATTGCTCGATCAGGTCATGTGATTTATTTTAATCAGAGTTATGTAAGTGGAAGTCATGTGTAACACTTCTAGGCATAGCCAACTAAATATTTTCTATGTGATAGTTTCCTCTCTTTATTTGCTAGCTAAATCTCAAATCCCAGGGTATGTTTGAAATTCATATTGTTTTTTGAGATAGGGTCTTTCTCTGTTGTCCAGGCTGGAGTGCAGTGTCCCAATCACAGCTCACTGTAACCTCAAATTCCTGAGCTCACGCAATCCTCCTGCCTCAGCCTCCTGAGTAGCTGGGACTACAGGCATGTGTCATCACCCCCAAATAATTTTCAATTTTTTAGTAGAGACAGGGTCTCACTGTGTTGTTCAGGCTGGCCTCAAACTCCTGACTTCAAGCAATCCTCCCACCTTGGCCTCCAAAACTGCTGGGATTACAGGTAGATGCCACCGTGCTTGGCCAAAATGCATGTGTTATTTTGAATCCAATGGCTTATTCTAGAATGTGTTCAGCCAGTCTTCTCTACACTCCTGCCAAATTTTACCTGAGCAAGATACAAACTTTTCTTACTGTAGCATCTAGCTTTAACTTAATACAAGAGTTGTTATCAGAAATGGGATACTATGTTAAATATCCTTAAATGGTCTCATTGTTAGTGAGGCAATGAGCTACATGGATACTGATATTGGAAAAACGGAGATATCTGCTATACAGTGGGGAAACAAATGTTCAAATGGCATCTGTAACAGATCATAAGGCAGACCATATGCCCACTAAGCCCCAGCTCTAGCTGAAGAGATTGGAAAGCAGAGGTTAGTAAAGTATACTGAAGGCTTTTACTTGCATTTGGCAAGGTATTAGAACAATGAGAAGCCCTCAAGTGATAATTGCCCTATTTGTAAGCAGAAATGAAAGGGAACAGAGAAAGTGCCTGCATTTGAGACCAGAATAGATTAGCTCCCAGACTCCAACAATATAAATAAAATTTAAAACTATTTTGAACAAAGGCTTTCCTTTTTGATTCAGTTTTGCAATAAAGATGAGACTCAGGCTGGTAATCTCAAGGTCACCTCTATTAAATTGAGTAAGAAAGTCAAGGGGACAAGGACATGGCTAAGTGAGGAAGACTGAGGACTATGGAAGGCACCTGGAACTGACTGAAAACAAACATTAGAAGAATATTTCTTTTTGAGGGAAGTTTTTTTCTGTCAAGGAAACCATAATCTCAAACCACAAAAGAAAGCCTTTGACTATTTGACTCTTCTGATCCTAAAATTTCACCGATAGGAAGTTGGCTGCAAAAGCCAAGGAAAGCATCCTCTCCGATACCCTCCTGGTTTCTGTTACAGCCTCTGTGGTTGGTACCTAAGTGGAATCCTTCCAGCTAGCGGAGCCAGAGCAAAGGAGATCCATGTCCAAAGGCGTTCCTCACAACAGAGGGCACACCTGTGGTCTCACCAAGCATTTCCATGCCCGCCGGACTGGGCTGGGGGCTGCGCTCTGCCTGTCATACGCTCCCCCAGCACGATTTCATACGGACCACGGATGGCAGGACATCTCCTTATCCCCCTTTCATGAACTGGAGTTGTTATTGTTGTCACGTC
>JAQIFY010002814.1:0-13042 GCA_028533085.1 Varecia variegata | reverse complement strand
CCCCTAATTTTTTCTTCAAAAAAATTGCAGAGAAACACTCATTTTCCTGCTTTCTGAGTGGCACCTCTTGTTGTGGGCCTCCAGATTAGAGACCTCTTGCATGCCCTGGGGTGCATATCTCTTGGAGCCGGGGCTCACCCAGGCCCTAGGGTCTAGCCTTTCCAAGTTAGATACAGCAATTTAAAAGGGCCTTTGTCACGGCTCCATGAACCTGTCTTCCTCCAGATCCTGGACCATGCTGTGATCCAAGGCAAGAATGTCATCAGAGTCCTCTCCTCCCCAGCACCAAAAACCAGGCCACCAGACACACCATGGGCTCCCTGCAAAACTCTCTGTTGAGTCCAAGCCTTGCATGAAAATACCTCTCCATGCCATCTCCAATAAGCTCTTCTCCATCCTCTTCTTCCTCCAGGGGCCCTTCTGTGCCTAGGAGCCCCTCAGACTCATCCTCAAAGGGAGGAAGGTCACGGCCAGGGCTGGAGGTCAGGGCATCGGCACGCCGGGAGCTTCGGCCAGGGCTGGAGGTGAGAGCATCGTGGCTTCGCCGACGCCGGGCTGGGCTGGCAGCCAAGGTGAAGGACTCAGATGATTCCTGCAAGAGAAGCTGCTGCTGTCACACACTCAGGAAGGGCGTGAGGACTGACTTAGTTTCCCTTTTTATTATAAGGTGGCCTTAACTCTGGTCTCCCTCTCCACCAGTGCCTCCGCCCTCCGACACACCAAACCCCTTCCAGCCACAGGACCTTTGCACTTGCTGTTCGTCCGGCCTGGACAGCTCTCAGCTCAGTGCTCTGAGCCAATGGCTCTGCGACACAGGGGAGAAAGCTCAAATATCCCCTCCTCAAAATACTGCAGGTCACCCACATCACCCTGCGTTTCCTCCATAAAAAAAAAATCACTGAGGCCGTGTCATTTGTTTATTTACCTGTTTATCTGTCTACCCCTTACACTTGCACTCGACCCATCTGAGCACAAACAATGTCCCAGGTACTGGCCGGGGAGATGGGACATAAGAGCCACCAAAACGTGAGCAAGTCTGGTACTCACAGACTGGAGAACGGAACTGACAGTGAGTACGACAAGGGGACAACAAAAAGTGACAGGAAGGTGCAGGGCAGTGTCGGGCTTGTGTCCCGCGGCGCCCAGTGAGCGCCTACTGTATGCATGAGTGACAGGGGCCTAGCGGGCCGAGCCGGGCCAGCTCAGCGCTCCCAGGCCGGGGCCCGGGAGGGGTCGCCAGGCGGACGGGAGCCGCGTGGGTCCCGCGGGCCTCGCAGGCCCCAGACGGGGCAGTGCCCGGGGAAGCCGGACCCCACCCGAGGACCCACCCACCCACCGGGCGGGCGGGCACAAGGCGACGCCCGAGGACCAGGGGCGCGCGGCCTCCGCCCCGCCGTCCGCAGACCCCCGCGCCGCCCGGCCGAGACCCCCGCGCCGCCCCCGCGCGCTCACCGCCATCGCAGCGCCGCGCTCCTCTCCGCCGCCCTAGCGCAACCCGGTTTCGCGCCAAAACTGGCTCACGTGACCTGCCCAGCCCGGGAAGCGCCGGACGCAACGTGACGTCACGACGTCGGCGTCCATTTGGGCGCCGGGCAGAGGCGAGGGGGCGGGCCGGAGGGCCCGGTCCCGCCCACGCCGCCCAGAGGCCCCGCCCACGGCGCCGAGTCTCCCCGCGGCGCCCAGAGGCCCCGCCCACGACGACCAGAGGCCCCGCCCACGCCGCCGAGTCTCCCCGCGGCGCCCAGAGGCCCCGCCCACGACGCTCAGAGGCCCCGCCTGCGACGCTCAGAGGCCCCGCCCGCGACGCTCAGAGGCCCCGCCCACGCCGCCCAGAGGCCCCGCCCACGACGCCTAGGCTCTCCGCGGCGAGCCCGGCCGTGCGAGCCTGTCGCTCTGCGCATGCGCACTTCGGCTAAGGCCTGGGAGCGCGAGCCGGGCCTCCCGCTGGGCGCAGTCCGACCGGGGCCCACCTGCCGGCTGCGCGACCTGGAGCATTTCGGGGACGAGGCGTCCGAGGCCGTCTCCCTGTCTTCCGAGCAACGTCTCCGAAAGCTCAGGCCCAATGCTGCAAGCACCGAAGTAGCTCCGGGATTTTGCAGCTTTGATTTCCCCCGGGAAGGGAGACGACTGGAGCAGGGACAGAGAAGCCAGCTCACAGGGGATCTTCCCTGGGAATCTGAGCTTTATCCGGAGGGCAGTGGACGCCCACGAAGGGGGTTTGAGCAGGATGAGTTAGGAACACGTGTGCATTTTGGGGGGCTGCCCCCGGGGAGGGGGGGGTAGCCAGTGAGGACACTGGGGTTCCTCTCCAGTTAGAGCAGCTCGGGCTAGGGCACCCTTCTTTGTGAGCAGGGGCCGGCCTGGATCCCAGCCCTCTTAGCCAGGCACCCGTGCAGGGAGCAGGCATCTCCGGATGGGACCCAGGGTAGGGGGACAGGTGCGGTGGAGAGGCCCGGAAACCCCCAAGAGATGTTTAGGAGCTGAGGTCTGTTGGTCTTGGTGACTGAGGACAGCAAAAGAAAGGCATGCAAGGTGACACTAGGATCCCGGCTTAGCTTAGGTGGATGGTAGCTGAGATGGGGACGCACAGGAAGACCTGAAATTTTAGGGGGGACACAGGATGAGTTTGTGTCTGGCTGGGTTGAAGGTGGGTCTTGGAGCCGTCCAAGATATTCGTGTCTGGGACTCGAGAGGGAGTCTGGGCTGCAGCTGGAGGTCGCCTTGGGGATGACTGCGTAATCCAGTGAGTGCAGGGAGAGGAGAGGAGGACCTAGGCTTGGACCTGGGAACCCCAGCAATAGTTAAGAGCCACCAGCAAGGGTGCTGGGATGGCCCGACGGACGCTGGGAACTGCAGGGAGGAGCTGGAGAAGAGACGGATGGGCTTATGTTAATTATCCATTGGGTGGATGGGCTTATGTTAATTATCCATTGCCGCCTAACAAATTATCCTGACACTTAGCAGCTTAAAACAGTCATTGTGAATTATCTCCGTGTCTGCAGGGCAAGGATCTGGGCACTGCGTAGCCCAGCTCTCAGGAGGCTGCAGTCAAGGTGTAGCTGGGGGCCGGGCGTGGTGGCTCACACCTGTCCTCCTTAGCACTCCGGGAGGCCGAGGCCGAGGCGGGAGGATCGCTCCACGTCAGGAGTTAGAGACCAGTCTGAGCAAGAGCGAGACCCCGTCTCTACTAAAAAAATAGAAAGAAATTAGCTGGACAACTAAAAATATACATAGAAAAATTAGCCGGGCGTGGTGGCGCATGCCTGTAGTCCCAGCTGCTCGGGAGGCTGAGGCAGGAGGATCGCTTGAGCCCAGGAGGTTGAGGTTGCTGTGAGCGAGGCTGACGCCACGGCACTCCAGCCCGGGCGACAGAGCGAGACTCTGTCTCAAAAAAAAAAAAAAAAAAAAAAAAATTTAAATAAAAAAAAGAAGCGAGTCACAAAAGGTCCAGCCCATACCCAAGGAGAGGAGATTGGACGAGGGCGCATCACTGAGGCCAGCCTGGAGGAGGCCGCCTCCCAGAGGGGTCAAGAGGGTGGGTGGGGTCAGCAGATCACAAGCTCCCCAGAGGTCACGCTGGGTAAGGGACTAGGCACCCTGGGTGGCCCTGGCACTAGCAGGTCTGTGCTGGCCATTGTGGGTGGTGTCAAGACACCAGATGGGAGTGGGTTGCAGGTTGTAGGGTGCAGGGAAGTGAGCAGGGTGCATTGGGACCACCATTTGGGGGCTGAAGTGCTTTTTATGTCACCCACAGATAACATGAGTCAGAGCAGCACTCCCACATGGGGGACAAGCTACAAGAGACGGGGCAGCAACCGGAGTGGGTGTGGGACTGAGGAAGAGCCTTCTTTGAGATGAGGGATCGTTGGGCGCGTTAAAAACACAGATGGAAGGAGGGTAGGGGAAATAGAGGTGGAAGGGAGTGAGCCTCTGTTCCACACCCGTGTGTGACCTCCCCCATCGCACCCACCAGAGCTGGGCTGCGGGACCAACAGACATGACCGAGCTCAAGCCTCCTCTCACCTCCGCTTCCACCATCTTTAGCCTGTGACTTTGGTCCTCAAGGTCACCATATGGCTGCCTGTGCTCCAGACATTGCATCTGACCCATATCATTGCACCAGCGTGTCTGTGATCGAGCTCAGCCTTTTTCCTCCATAAAGGACCCCCCGCCCCCATGAATATAGGTGTGATTGGAGGAGAGTCGCTAGTGCAACAGTGGTGGCTGGCGTGGCCCTACAGTGGATTGCATACGGTCTCACGATGGGCTTATGCAGGGCCCTCTGAATTTACTACTTAGTGGGCCAGATGGAACCCAGCTCATGAGGCTCTGGCCGGTGGTCACTGCACGTCCCCTAGTCATTTCTGGTAGCCTGGGGGGGGGCTGCTTTGTGAGTGGTCTCTAGTTCTCGCCCACAGACGGCCTGGTCTTGCCCTCCAACATCCCGGGGTCTCTGGATCCTACGTCCCCTTCCCTCCATGGGCCTCACTCAGAGCTGCGCCCAGGACACAAAGAGGCCTGCTAAGCAAACCTTGTGCCTCCTTTTCTGTGAAAGGTATGGAAGAAGCGACACTCCGCCCTTTAATTTGGGGGCAATGTTCTGGTATGTTCCAGAAAACCAGACCCCTGTAGACATCACTGATGTGGCGAGCCCCCAATTCTTCCTAGGGGCTGATCTGCCACCCTCTGGAGCACGCGTGTCTCATCAATGTCCTCGTTTACTTTGTCACCTGCTGCCCCTCTAGACTGATAAGCAGGATGTCACCAATATAGTGAAGCAGTGCGCCTTTCTGCCAAATGTCCAGATGGCTCAGTCACTTTCAGACTCTACGATGACAAAGGAGAGGAGAGTTACCATCGGCCTGGGGTGAGACCGTATGTGTGTCCTGTTGTCCCTCCTCCCTGGGAATGCAAACGGTTCCTGATAGGGATGAAAAGAACGGTGGCCCTGAGTACCTGAAGCCATGTGGATCTGTTTTAGCAGTGGCACCTTCATGGCACCTGCTGTTTGGTGGAGTTTGCAGCCGTCCGCTACGATTCTCTGTATTTTTTTCTTTTTTAAGGCCAGTTTGATCAATTAAACAGGGATATGGTGGGTCCACCCCAGCCCCCGACATGCTTTTGATCTTCAAGGGTAGCACTCGTAAAAGTAAAAAACAAGGCCGGGCGCGTTGGCTCACGCCTGTCATCCCAGCACTCTGAGAGGCCGAGGTGGGAGGATCGCTCGAGGTCAGGAGTTCGAGACCAGCCTGGGCAAGAGCGAGACCCCCGTCTCTACTAAAAATAGAAAGAAATGATCTGGACAACTAAAAAAATATATATAGAAAAAATGAGCCGGGCGTGGTGGCGCATGCCTGTAGTCCCAGCTACTCGGGAGGCTGAGGCAGGAGGATCGCTTGAGCCCAGGAGTCTGAGGTTGCTGTGAGCGAGGCTGACACCATGGCACTCTAAGCCCGGGTGACAGAGCGAGACTCTGTCTCCAAAAAAAAGAAAAAAAAAAGAAAAGCACAAACCCAGAGGAAAATAGGAGAAGGGAAATCACAAGGATAAAAGCAAATAAATAAATTAGAGAACAAAAAAAAAAACAGTAAAAAACAGTTTATCGTCTTGGAGGGAGGAGAGGGGGGAAGAGAGAGCAGGGAGATGGCACGGCGTCTCAGAGAAAAAGAGAAGGAGGTCCCAAGTGGCTTGCTGCTTTTATGGGGACAAAGAGGAAAAAAAGAGATCTTTGTCGCTTAAACCTCTATTTATGGAACTTTGAGGAGGTCACGCTCTCTGCTGTGTGTCCAGGGAATTAGCCGCTGTCTCTGGTCTTGAAGGGAGAGAAGTGAAAGAGACGCCCTCGGTTTTTCCACAAAAGCAATAAATTCCAACAGAAACCTACACACGGGGTGCAAAACTCAAGAGCACAGAGTGCAGAATTGTGCATTGCTATAGTGATAGAAAACGTCTCTGGTCCCGCCTCCCCCAAGCCTGCAGTCTCAGAAAACAGGAAAAGAAAGATAAAGAGGAGTGGTTAGACCTGGTCACACGAGCCCAAGGACGCCTCCTTTGTGGCACGTGGTAGGCTGGGAGCTTCCTGTCCCCTGGAGGCCACAAGCACAGTCACGAGCACGCGTGGGGTGGACGCAGCGAGCATGTGAACACGGGCTGCTTCCGACGCGCCCCAGTGCTGTGCAGAGAACACAGGCGACGTAGCCGAGACAGGCAGCCCAGGAGGACTTCTCGGAGGAGGTGACGAGAGAGAGCTTGGAGGACAGACGGGGGCCCAGGCTCAGGCCTAGGGCAGTGTCCAGCCTCCCCCCAAGGCCAATTGAATGTGAGCAGGAGGGATGTGAATAACCTCCTGGCAGAGCTTGGGGAGCGGTGGGCGAGTCCCCCAACCCATTGTCCCTGTGGTCAGTGGCTATCACCAAGCCAGGCACGGCCCGGCCGCTCTGGCAAACACAGACCCTGAAACTTTCCCAACATCTGACCGAGGTCTAGGGTGGGAAAGTCCCAGCTAAAGTCCCAAATGACCACAGGGAGTGTCACCGTTGGCCTGGGCGCAAGACCACACACCCCTGGTGTTGCAGACCAACAGCAGCTAGGGGAACAACGAACGGGGCCCAGAGTCATTCCAGCCCAACTGTGTTGTCACAGGGTGTGTATCCCGGGGTGACTGTCATCACTGGGCGCCTACAGTTTGCACCGGGCACTGACTCGGCCTCAGGATGCCGCAGGGAATGGCAGGCCCGGCTCTGTCCTCATGACACCCAAGTTCTGGTTGGGGGCAGACTAATGACTGCAGAGGAAACAAGTCAGTGACTAGTCTGGTGAGAGAATTAGGGTGCTCCGGGGGACATAAAGACGCGTTGTGGCGTAGACGGAACAGGTGCACCAGCCAGGCTGCAGAGGAAGCCCTCCGGGGAGGTGACCTGTGACAAGCAGCCACCACCAGGCAGGGGGACAGATGAGGACACGCAGAGGCGGGGACAAGCTTAGCACGTTCAAGGAACAGAAACCGAAACCAGTGTGGCTTCAGTACGGTGCATGCGGGGCGCGGGGGAAGAGCACTCAGAGGGAGGCGTCTCCGCAGCCAGAGGTCACCCCTGCGGGCGCGGCGGCGGCGGTGGCGTTCATCCCGGCGGAACCTTCCTACTGTCTCTTTAAGAGGGCAGCGGGCCGGCCCCGCCCCTTTGGAATCTGATTGGTCTCTTCCGCGCTTTTCAGAGATGCTCCATTCCTATAGGCTGCTGGGGAGCTGGGGGCGGGCCTGAGCGCTACAAATAAGGGACTGTGGGCGTTTTCGCAGCTTTGGCTGGACGCGAAGGTCTGTCTTGCCTTCCAGGTCGCCGCTGCCGGGAAGCGCGGTGTGGCGTCCCGGGCGCCAGCGGCCCCGGCGCGTTGACCGCGTGTCGCCTTTCCGGGCTCCTCCACCCCCACTTCCGCGGAGCCGGCCGCCCGCGGCTTTTGCGCGACGCTCCCCGGCCCGGTCGCCTCCCTGCGGCGCTGGAGGCCGGAGTGTCGCGGCCTGTGCCGGGTCCGGTGGCGGCGGCGGATGGGTGGCCCGGGCGGCCGGGCCTGAGTGCGACACGGAGCTCTCAGGTAAGGAGGGGACCCGCTCCCCGGGTCCTGCCGTGGCCGGAGAGGGAGCCCCACGGAGCCCTGCGACGGTCCCCGCTCCCTTCCCCGGGGACAGGGACGTCCTGTCCCCTCCTCCTCCTCCTCCTCCACGGGTGACCCCGCCGCCTGCGAAGGCGCCTTGGTCTGTTTGGGTGCGAGGACGCACCGGAAGCGGGGCCGGGCCATGGGGGGTCGCGTAGCGCGCGGGGACAGCGCAGGTCCAGGGGCCACAGGGTCACATCGTGGCACCCTGTTGGGAGCTTATTTTGTGCCAGGTGCTGTCCTAGGGGACCGGTCACGAGCACGCGTGGGGGGGGACGCAGCGAGCATGTGAACACGGGCTGCTTCCGACGCGCCCCTGTGCTGTGCAGAGAACTCAGGCGACGTAGCCAGGACAGGCAGCTCAGGAGGACTTCTCGGAGGAGGTGACGAGAGAGCTGGGAGGCAGAGGGACAGACGGGGGGCCCAGGCTCAGGCCCCACAAGGCAGCAGGGGAGGGGCAAAGTGACTTGGCCTGAGTCCTACGGAGCCTTCCCCATCCTGTTTTGCTTCCAGGGTTTGAAAGTTCCACAGCCTGCTGGGTGGGACGCGTGGAGGGGACATGACAGCCCCTCGCCTCTGCTCAGGGGTCTCCCATCCGGTGGCTCTGGGTGAGGTTTGGTCAATCCCACTGCACAGATGAGAGATGGAAAAACTGAGGCCCAGGGAGGGAAAGGCCTTGCCTTGCAAGACCTTGACCTGGGAGCCGGCCAGGCATCCTGCCCCCAGGCTGGCCAGGAAGGGTGGGAAGGTGGCCTCTGGAATGTTAATGAGCTTGGGAGACACCCTCCCAGGTGGCAGAGACTGTCTGTCCCGATTTCTTTGGTCCTGAGAGGGCTGGAGTTGCCCCAGGGCAGTCTGCATCCCACTGAAATCCTCCTCTGAGAATCACCTCCCCCACCCCTCTAGTCTGGGCTCCACCCCTTCCTCCCCCGCCCTCAGCCAGCCTTGTCACCTTCCCCTTTTCCTATCTCTGTCCCCAAGGCCAGGAGCTCATGGAAGGAAAAGTCAGGAGCATGAAGGGAGGGGGTGTGTTAGACCATCTGTCTAGCAGAACTGAGGACAGAGAAGGCCAGAGACCTACCCCTGTCTTCCTCTCCTATCCTCTTCTGTACAACGATCCTTCCCTCTATCCTAGAGCCTGGGGCCATTGTCAAGCGTAAAGCACTTGGCACTATGCCTATAGGAAATGTACAATTTTACATTTTTAAATCATTGCTGCAGTTATTTTATAAGCTTTGACACACAGTGGCAATTCTAGCATGGCCCCCCCGGTCCCATGACGCTAGTGTGGTCTTTGGAGCAGCAGCCGTAGGAGCTTGTTAGAAACCCAGCTGCTGGAGAAGCATCAGCCTGTCACCAACAGCCCCGGACGTTCCCACACACATTCGAGTCCGAGAGGCACACCTCTAGATCAAGCCTGGTGCCTTCGACTCACAGGTGGAGAAACTGAGGCCCGGAGAGGGCACCTGGCAAGTTGTTGAGTCGGGGTTCCGCTCTGGGGACAGGCAACCTGGGGTGCAGGCCCCGCAGGTGTGATTCTTTCAGCGACCTTGTTAATTAGGTGTAATTGTCCCCACGACCCTGGGGGTGGGGGTGGTGACTCACCCCAGATCACAAAGCAAGCGCGTGGCAGAACAAGAACTGCAACCCTGGGCTGTCCAGCTCCATCACTTGTGTTAGCCGGAAGTTTTTTGGTGGTAAATTAGGGAAATCAGTCAAACTCGTACTAAACAGAAAGGGGAATTTGTTAGATTTTATAACTGAAAAGTCCCAGGGGGTAGGACTGGCTTCAGGTGTGGCTGGATCCAGGCGCTCGAATGAGTTCGTCAGTATCTATCTCCGTCTGTCTCAGCTCTGTCCTCCTCTGTGTTGACTTTACTCTCAGGTGGGTCCCCAATTGGGGAGTCAGAGTGGTATAGCTCTGACTCGCGGATCTCAGCAGAAGGAGAACACTTCCTGGTAATGAAGAGCAAAAGTCTCAGGGCAGATTCTGATTGGCCAGGCTGAGGTCACATGCACATTCCCTGGCGCTGGGAAGGGGCGGAGTCTGCTATACCTAAACCTCATCTGCAGAATATGGAAGCTACAGGCCCTGTCCCTCCCGGAAGAGCTGGCGTTGGGCTCTAGGACCAGGAGTTTGCTCCTCCATAGGGCCCATCTGTTCAAATCATCATTCTAAACGTTGCCACCTGTGACATGCTGGTGCCCCAGGCCATGCCTGGCTCCCCCTCCCCTCCCTGGGATCTGCGGAAGTGCCTCTTGCTGTCCCCCCAAAAGTCCCCTAACCCAGGAGCCCATGTCTTGGTCTTCCAGCCGCCTCATCGGGACCCCAGACCACCAGCTCTTCTGTCTTCCACGCTAGACTCTTGACCTCTTGTGTTCAGATTGTCACAGGGGCACCTGGCCTGTGGTCCCACCCTGACTCCGGGTCCCGCCAGCAGCCCCAGCCTTTGCAGAAACCGCTGCCACCGCCCCTCCGCGGTGGCTGCTATTCCTGGACACCTGCCTCCACGTGGAGACCTCCCGTGCATGTCCCAGGCATGGCTCCGTGTCACCTCCATTGGTGTCTGCCTTCCCAGGGTGACGAGGGCTTGAGGGTCCCACTGAGGGGCACACGATGCCCAGCTGTGGCACCTGGCAGCTAGCTGTGTGGCCCTCGTGCGAGCCAGGTGGTCCCTGAGTCCGTCCCGCTGGCGTGAGAACTTGCCACGTGCATGCCCCGTTGGCCGTGCCCCATGTCCCCACGCTCTCGCTGTTGTCACCCACGTTCTGTAGGGGGAAACTGAGGCACGGGGAGGCGGACGAGGACGTGAGGGGCAGGGCTGGGAGCTGGACGCCCACTCTGGGCCTTGACTCGTGGGCCCCGCAGGATGGAAGGGACTCTGGGTGACGTCGAGTGGCTCGTGCTGAGCTCTGTTAGCGCGCGGTGGGGGGTGCCTGCTCGGGCATTAGGTGGGGCCCCCCCACTCACCGCCCACGTGGTGGGCGGGGAGCTGGGCGGCGGAGGGTGAGGAGAGGGGTCCTCGGGTGCGCTCTGTGCAGCCCCCCGATGTCCCCTGGGAATCCGAGACTCAGGGGAAGGAGGGCAGTGGCCCAGGCCACACGGCCTGCACGCTGCTAACCGTGGTGGCTCTCGCTCCCCCAGGGCCGGTGGCCGGCGGGATGCTGATTTGGGGCAACGGGAGCACAGCGCAGCCCCCGCCCCCAGCACCCAACATCAGCGTGCCGCATCGCTGCCTGCTCCTGCTCTACGAGGACATCGGCACGTCCAGGTGGGGCGGGGTGGCAATGTCCCCGGGTCCCCCGTCCCCTCTCCCCCACCGTGCATGCTGGGAGTCGGGTGCACACGCACTGAGCCAGCTTCTGTCCGCATCCCGCTAGGGTCCGGTACTGGGACCTCTTGCTGCTTGTCCCCAACGTGCTCTTCTTCATCTTCCTGCTCTGGAAGCTTCCGTCCGCCCGGGCCAAGATCCGCATCACCCCCAGCCCCATTTTTATCACCTTCTACATCCTGGTGAGTTCGCGCGACTGATGACAGAAAACCCACCTCCAACCGCCTTAAGCCGAGAAAGGGAATTAATTGCCCCTGTACGAGAAGGCGGGTTTCAGGTACGGCTGCATCCAGGAGACGAGATGATGTCATTGGGACACCGTCTCTCTGCATCTCCGCTCTCTTCTGGCCTTATATCGGAGGAGTTCTCCGATGGCACAGACGGTGGCACAGACGGTCCAGAGCTGCTTGGAGCTGACATCCTGGCCGTGGGGACTCGAGCAGAGAGTATCTCTTTCCCTCTTTCCTGATGGTGCCAGTGTAGACCTGGGGTTTTCTCTCCTTGGCCCACCTTGCATCCTGGGTTCAGCCCTGAGCCCGTCCCTGCCGTGCTGGAGTGTAGGATCAGCTCAGCCAGACCGTCCCCGGAGGTCCCTGCAGCCTCCTGTCACCCTGTCCCCTGCGTCTTGCAATTCAAACCGCGACCCTGACAATGCTAACTGCACGCGTGCACTCAGCCCTTGGCGGGTGCCAGGCACGGCTTGTGCTCCGTCTGTTAACCCGTCTGACCCTCCCATCCATCCACTGCAGGGGCTGCTATTTTCAACCCCTTTGACAGATGGGGAAACTGAGGCAGAGAGGTGCAGTCAGTTGCTTGCCTGGGGTCAGAGCTGGGAAGCAGCAGAGCCTGGGTTCCCCCTCCCCGCCAGAGCGGAGGGCCAGGCCTCAGGCCACCAGCAGTGGGGGAGGAGCGGGGTCTCCACGTCTGTGAGTGTCACCACCCACCTGGAGTCCGCTTCCTATCTCCCTGTCCCAACCCCGGCCGGCCCCCTCCCTGGTTCGATTTTGCTTTGCACTCAAGGCTCCTGCAGATGTCGGGGTGCACGTGCTGGGCCCGAGTTCCGGGGTTCCCTCCCCGATCAGCACGCCCCTCCGTCCCTCCCTCCGTCACCCGACAGGTGTTCGTGGTGGCGCTGGTGGGCATCGCCCGCGCCGTGGTGTCCATGACCGTGAGCACGTCGGACGCTGCCACCGTGGCTGATAAGGTGTGGCTGGAGGCCCGCGGACTCGGGAGGCTGGTGGGGGAGGCCGGGCCTTGGTGGCGGGGGAGGGGTGACAGGGTGGGGTCCCAGCCCCCCGGGCTGACACCCTGCCCGCTCCGTGCCCAGATCCTGTGGGAGATCACTCGCTTCTTCCTGCTGGCCATCGAGCTGAGCGTGGTCATCCTCGGCCTGGCGTTCGGTGCGTGTGTCGCCCGCGCGAGTGGGGGAGGGGGGTCGCGGGCGGGCACTGACCCCGCCCCGGGTCACCTGGCTCGGCTGCCGCTCACTGGCTGGCGTGTGTCTTCCAGGTCACCTGGAGAGCAAATCTAGCATCAAGCGGGTGCTGGCCATCACCACGGTGCTGTCCCTGGCGTACTCGGTCACCCAGGTGCCAGGGTGGGCGGGGCCGGGAGTGCCAGGGGGGAGGGGGGCGTCAGGGAGGAAGGACATCTTCATCCTCCGGTCCCAGGCCTGGTTTCGAATGGTCACCAGGTGCACCGGTCTCAAACTTTAGGGGCACCTGAGAAGCCACCCGGGGTGCTGGTGACAGAGACGTGTCACAGATCCACACCCAGTAGGTCGCGGTGCAGGGTAGGGGTGCCAGCCCCGGGCTGCCCCTCTGCCCACTGTGTGTCCGGACCCTGTGGCCCCAGTGTGCGCAGGGAGGAAGGACCCTGTGGCCCCAGTGTGCGCCTTGCGGTGGGTGGGAGCCTGTAAGACCCTGTCCCTTCCTGTCCTCTGCAGGGGACCCTGGAGATCCTGTACCCCGATGCCCACCTCTCCGCGGAGGACTTCAACATCTACGGGCACGGGGGTCGCCAGTTCTGGCTGGTCAGCTCCTGCTTCTTCTTCCTGGTGAGAC
>JAQIFY010002813.1:0-13042 GCA_028533085.1 Varecia variegata | reverse complement strand
TGGCAATGCTGTGACTTCTGCCAAAAACTCTCTAGTCCCAGATATCTCTATGAGGCTGACTCCCTCCTCTCCTTCAAGCCTTTGCTCAAATGTCACTGTCTCAATGAAGACTCCCCTAACCACTCTGTTTAAAATTGCAACTCACAACACCTCTCCTCACAACCCTGATGTCCTTTGCTCTGTTTTTTCTTTTATCACTTCCTATGCATTATATACTTTATTATTACATTTATGGTTTATTGTCTGTCTCACCCAGAGTATAAGGCCCATAAAGCTGCATCCTAAGAACCTATAACAGTGCTAAACACAATAAATATTTGTTGAATGAATGCAATGCCTTTCTTAATTTCTTTGTTCAAGAAATATCACTAGGCTTTCATTATAAGAAAAATGAATCATCAAAGAGAAGGGACTACTCATTCTGACTGCAAAATAATAATAATAAATCTAACATATGAATTTTAAAATACCAACAATTTTATTTAATGATATGTTTTTCAGGAAAAAATTTCTAAAACTTGGAAGTAAGCAGAAGAAATGGGTACTATTTCAGTGCAAGTCTGCACTTGACTTTACTGTTGCATGGGTTATTTTCTAATTCTGCAGGGGCAGAGGTTAACATGTAGGTGTTTTGTTCAGTAAATATGCAAATAATTTCTGTCCAGTAGAACAAATGATCACAAAGACTTATGGTCCATTTGGACATTTGGACATTAACTAATTTTTCATCTAACCCAGCAATCCATTAAATTTCCTATAGGTACGTAGCTTCTCAAAGTTCTTTGGATTAATGTAACATCTTACTGGTTCCTTCATTACTTATAAGGTGAATAAAATCTTTGACATGTGTTCATATCCATGAGAGTCATGATTTAGCCTTGTTTTTTTTGTTTGTTTGTTTGTTTGTTTGTTTTTAGAAACAGAGTCTTGTTCTCTTGCCCAGGTTGGAGAGCAGTGTCACAATCCTAGCTCACAGCAGCCTCAAACTCCTGGGCTCAAGCAATCCTCCTGCTTCAGCCTCCCAAGTAGCTGGGACTACAGGCAATTTAGCCCTTTTGAATACTATATTTTAACATGCTCAATAATCAGTTAATTTTTTTACTGCTTGGGAACTATAGTGAAATATCTCAAGAGCTTGGAAATGAGAGAAGTAAGATTCTCAGCTAGAACATAATAGATTATATCATGGTCATTAACACAAAGACTTAGTGTCATAAAGTTGTCATTCTTCATAAGTTAACTTATAAATTTATCAGAATCCTAATAAAGCACCATCAAGTTTTGGGGTTTTGTTTGTTTTTTGATTGATTTTTGAAACAATTCTAAAGTTCATTTGGAAAAAATAAACAATGATAGTCAGGAAACCAATGAAAGGGAAGAGTATGAGGGAGGACTGGTCTTACCAAATATTAAAACATATTTAAAAGGCTCAAATTAGAAGATATGATATCAGCACATGAATAAATAGATATACTAGTGGGACTAATACAAATGGACCCAGATACATAAGGGAATTGAGAATAAGTTAAAACAACAAAAGTGGCACCTCAAGACTGTGAGTAAAAGATGACTCATTAAATGAATGGAGTTGGGGTAAATTCTAGGGGGAAAGTTATGCTGGATTCCTACCTTACATGTTAAACCAAACAGATTCAAGGTTTCACTGTAAAAGATGAAATCATGTACATACTAGAATACAACCTAGAAAAATTCCTTTATGTCTTTGGAAAAGGGAAGGCTTTGCTAACTATGACTCAAAATCCAGAAGCTCCTCCCCAAAATAAGTGGCAAATTTAGGCACATAAAATTCTTTTAAAAGTATGTGTATACTGTGTATGCATGTATTTTCCTCCCACATGTAAAAAGTAGAAAGACAACTAAGAAACTTAGAAAAGTTTCAAATCTTATCATAGACAAATGGCTAATCTCCCTTATATTTTTTAAACTCCCAGAAATAAATAAGATAAAAGCAAACTGATAGAAAAACAGGCAAAGTATATGAACAGCCAGTTCACAGAAAAGGAAAATCAAATGACTCAAATATCTATGTTCAAACCTACTCTTTATAAAAAGATAAATGCAAAACAAAACTACACTGGGTAGTATTTTTCATTTATCATATTGGCAAAAATGCAGACATTTGGAAACATTCAACTGGCAATGCTGTGGAGAAACAGGCACTTTCATACATCAGGAGTATAAATAGGAATAACCTTATTTATGAGTTCATGCTCTAAGGGGAGCAATTTGACAACAGCTAACACAATTACTTATACGTATCATTTGACCCAGTAGTTCCTTTCTGGGATCTAGCCTACAGATATATTTGCATATTTGCAAAATGGTGTCTGTACAAGGTTAATCACAAGAGCATTTTTAGAATGAAAACAACTGAAATGTCCACAATGAAGGTTGATTAAAAAAATATATAAAAAACCATGGTACAGCCAGACAACTATAATGGAAGAAGGAGGAAATTCTGTATATACTAGCTGAGTTCTTGGCTAAACCTGAGTGTGCGATAAGGACTCTGGGGACACATCTCTTGTGGTAGAGGAGAAGTCTTCCATTTTGTTTCACTTTAGGGAAGAGGGCTCTGCAATGTAACTCTTGTGCTTCTAGGCTTTGCGTTGGTTTTGACAATGTACTTTACTTTATCATCTGATAGGGTGCTTACGGCCCCTTTCTGTGTTAATGCTGAACAATGTGTCCTCCCCCTGGTTTTATCAGGCCTTTCTGCTTCACCTTCAAGCTGCTTCTTTTGCTCTAAGCCTTCCTTATCATGGCTGGCCGCCCAATCGCTGCTGGTGCTAGTGTTTTTACAAACAACCAGGTCGTTATACCAACAGATATCATTGTCCTGGTGCTTAAAAAGCAAGAGGCTCTTAGGTTTGAGGGGTCTTGCACAGCCCCTCTTCCTATGAATCGGAAAGGAGACATCTGGCCCAGTACTTCAACCAAATGGCCCCAGTTGTTACCTGGGGACACCCAGATCTAACAGAGCCCAGTTGGCAAAGTCTCTCCTTTCCTCCCCCACTTTTTACTTCCCTCCTTACTTTCTAGATGGATGCACAGGGATCAAAAATCCCTCCTAACACCCCTTTGGGGTGCATTCTCTCAACCTGGGACAAGTTTGATCCAGACACTCTGAAGAAGAAATGTTCAATCTTCTGCACAACCACCTGGCCATGGTACAAGCTGGATGGCAAAGAACAGTGGCTGCCACATGGGACTCTAAATCACCCCACCATCATACAATTGGACCTCTTTTGCAAAAGGGAAAGAAAATGGGCCAAAACACCATATGTACAGGCTTTTTTATTTACAGGAAAATCCTCAGTGTTGCAAGGGGTATTCAGAGCCAAGTAAGACTATGGTGTTAAGAGATCCTCCTCAGGTTCCCGCCCATTCTGAGCTGCCCCCTTACCCAGGGAGGCCTAAAGGGGGCCCTAAAAGGGGGAGGCAGTGCCATCTCTACCTCCCCTGGGGGAAAAGGTAACTCGGCTCCTCCCCTTGGTGGAAGCAGCAGGGAAGTTCAGACCAATCCTGGTCCATAAGCCCCTTGGTTTAGTAGAGGTAAAACAAATAACTCTGGGAGAGCTAACCAATCACCCTGATAAGTATGTCCATCATTTGTGTCTAGCCTATGACTTGGGTTGGAAAGATGTACAAGTTATTCTAAGCCAGACTTTAAATGATTTTGACAAATCCAGAGTGTTAACAGAGGCAAGAAAATTTGCCATGGGATTACACCTTTCAAATCCTAGATATCCAGTGGGTGAGACATTATCCCCGCCCATGACTGACCCAGGCGGGGATAATAATTCCTCAGAAGAAAAGTGAGAGAGAACATTTTCTAGTGTGTGTCCAGGATGGCCTCAAGACCCCCAGGCAAAAGGCAGTCAATTATTCTAAGGTCTCCACCATAACGGAGGGGCCCTAGAAACGCCCCATAGCCTTCCTAGATCAGCTGTGGGAGGCAATAGAGAGACACATCACTCTTGATCTTAACTCCTATGAGGGACAGGTGATATTAAAAGATAAATTCTTGACCCAAGAAGCACCAGATATTAGGAAAAATATCCATAAGCTTGTCCAGGACCCTACCACCTCCCTGGACAATGTCCCACCTCCCATCAGTCCCCTGGCAGATAACGATCACTGGACTGGAGCCAATGGTGACCCTCCTGGTGACAGGTGGGACAGTAAATTTTCTTCTTGATTCTGGAGCTGCCTACTCTGTCCTCCTCACCTAGTCCAGAAAACAGACTTGAGCTGATAAGGAATCTCTAATATGGGACCTTGAACAAAAATAGGTGATTTAGACATTAAAAAGGCTTTACTCCAAGCCCTGGACCTGGGCCTACCACACCCTCAGAGAGCCTACTTTTATATGCTCATGAGAGACAGGGAATAACTCTGGGGGGGTTAACACAGCTTTTGGGGCCACAGTTACAACCAGTAGCCAATTTATCGAAGAAACTGGACCCCCGGCTGCAGGATGGCCTGCCTGTTTCAGGGCAATAGCAGCCATGTCTTTACTCTTACCAGCGGCCACTAAATTCACGATGGGAGTTTCCCTTACTATTAGAACCTTCCACCAGGTCTCCAAGCTCCTCCAGGGAAGGACAACAAAATTGATTTCAGATAGCTGCTTATTAAAATTAAAATCAAGACCTGCTCTGGACTTAACCCTGCCACTCTTCTTCCAGGAGAAACAATAGGGGAATCCAGTAGGCTAGTGGCATAATTGTGAAAAGGTTATACTCCACCACTACCTTCCCCAGGCAGATCTATCCTCAGTCCCCATTCATTAAGCCCATCAGTGGTTCACTGATGGCAGCAGTTTTGTCAAGGATAGGAAATGGCGTGCAGTCTATACCATAGTGACCTAGGGTCTAGAAGTGGTGGAGGCCCAGGCTTTACCAGTAAATACATATACCCAATTAGCCAAACTCATAGCCCTGACCCGGGCTCTCCAGTTAGCCAAAAACAAGAGAGTGACCATCTATAAAGATTCTAAATATGCTCACTTGGTGTTACATGACCATGCATCTATTTGGAGAGAGTGAGGATCCCTTACCATTCAAGGAATGCCAAGTAAGTATAGGCAACAGATTCATGCCCTTTAGAGGCCATTCAGGAACCAGCTGAGGTGGTGGTCATCCATTATAAGGGACATCAAAGGGAGCTGATCTAATAGCTCAAGGAAATAGAGCTAGAGATATGGCTGCTAAACAGGCAGCCCTGAATGAATTGTTTCCTAACCTAGTCGCAGCCCTAGTTCCCTCTAATCCCACTCTCCCCGTTCCAGCTTATTTTATCTCAAAAATATCTGATGCATTGACTCAAGGGTACCATTTGAGCCCCTCTGGATGGTTAGTTAAAGGAAATCTCTATTACCAGTTAAAAAAGTCAAAAACTTGGTAGAAGCCACCCACAATGCTACCTACTTCAGCACAAAGCCGCTTAGACATCTCCTGGAACAACATTTTATTTCTCCTTTACTGGCCTCTGCCATTAAACAGGTCACCTCGTTTTGTACTATCTGCCAAACCAATAGTCCCCAAGGGGCTTGGAAGGCAGAACTTGCCTCCCTGGCCCAGTGAAAGGGGACCTGCCCTGACAAGGACCCCAAATGCCTTCCTATAGAGGATTCAAGTTCTTACTAGTGTTTATTGACACTTTTACTCATTGGGTTGAAGCTTTTCCTTGCAGGACTGAAAAGGCTGCTGAAGTTTCTGGAGGACATCATACCTCATTTTGGCCTTCCCTAGTACTTACAGAGTGACAACGGTCCTGCCTTTGCTTCACAGGTAGAGCAGGGAGTCTCTAGGGCCCTGCAGATCTCTTACTATCTGCATTGCACCTGGAGGCCTCAGTCATCAGGCCAGATGGAGCGAGTTAACCAGAGCCCCAAGCTCACCCTCCACAAGATGACCCAGGAGACTGGGCTCAGTTGGGTACAATGTCTCCCAGTCGCTCATTTGCGTTTACACATTGTGGCTAATCCCCCTTTTCTTTGAGTGCTTTTGAAATGCTGTATGGCTGACCTTTTTCTCTGATCGCTTCAGATTTTGATTTTCAGGACACAGCTGGACACCAACGCGCCCTTCAAGTAGCTCAGTTCTTTCAGACTTTACAAGAACACAAGCTACTGCCTAGAGACCCTTCCTCCCCTCGTCCTCTCTGTCAGCCGTGGGACTTAGTGCTCATGAAACAGTGGAAGGATGGGTTCCCCATCTCCCAGCTAACTCCAGTGTGGAAAGGTCCGTATCCAGTCTTACTTTCTACCGCAAGTGCTACTAAGGTATCAGGGATAACTATTTGGATCTATCATTCTCAGGTGAAGCCGTGAAAGGGCCAAAATGAAACTCATCTGGCCCTCGCAGGTGAGGACTCCAATACCAGAGGCAAATACTGGTGCACTCCCTTGGAGGATCTCTGGTACCTGTTCAAATGGACTTCTCCTCCTGTGGCTCCTTCAGATAAGTAGTACAAACTGTTTGCCCATGGGTGAGACACCTTTTGCCGGGGCAAACCAAACTGCACATAACCCTAATGCTCAACCAAACCTGCTGGATTTGCCTATCCACTAAGTTACAGGGCTATATCCAACCAATGATGTGGGTAACGTGGGGAAATCTCTCTCTTATTGTGGAGCAACATTCCACCGCCTCACATACTTGGGGCGCCCAAGCCCACACTCAAATGGTTACAAAAATCCAACAGATCTGGCCTTTCCCCAATCCCTCATGACCCATACCCTCCGGGCCATATACACTTACCTTAGTGATGTGGCCTGGGACACCTTTCCCATTTGTATTACTCAAACTTACGGACCAGGCCTGGATGTGGGAACCCTGCCTACTTCTCAATGCATACATGATTCTGTCATCCCTCAATTACCCATGAGAAACACTAGTCAGAGCTTCGACTTTTGTAAACTTTGGCTCACTTGCCAGGACCCTGACTTTGCTTTTCTCGATCCAAAAAATTACATCTTGGCTAAATTTCCCCAGGCTCCAACGCTTCGGACTGTCGTTCTTTCCCTTATGAGCCAGTTTTGTTGGGGACATCCAGAAGAGGAGATTAATTCCCTGGTGGGCTGAACTAGCAACACATCCATCCCACCCTCTGGGGCACAACCAAAACATTACACTTCAGCCAGGGGCGGGCTCTCCAATCCTGGAAAAGATCAATTCCTCATTTGCTCATCCCTTAATCAATCTCTTACTCAGAGCCACTTTAGCAGCCCAGGCAGCTGAATAGCATGACACCAAATTCCATGGAAGAGGACTTCACACCACCAGTAAATCAGCTCCTGTCCTGCTAACCAAAATCCAGTTCACTGTCCAACTTCCTCCAGAGCAGGGGATATACTGGGTGTGCAGCCCCCAAACATGCTGTATGCTTCCTCCTTACTGGAGAGGCTGCTGCTCCTGAGCCAAGTATACCCAGATATTCAAATTGCCCAGCATTCATCCACCTTGCCTTTCCCATTGCATGGCCAGGGCTGCCTACACATGTGGGCACTTCCCTTGATTTCCCTTTTTGCCTTTATGGGAACAGCAGCTGCTGCCGGAGTGGTCACAGGAGGCACATCCCCAGGCCTACTGCAGCCTTTGGCTGCAGAGGTGGCACCAGCCCTGGTGAAAACTAGCCATACACTGGCCCTCTTACAGGAACAGCTGGATTCACTGGCAGGGGCTGCCTTATAAAATAGGTGGGCCCTCGATCTTCTAACTGCAGTAGAAGGGGGTACCTACTTGTTCTTAAAAGCATAGTGCTGCTTCTTTGTTAACAAGTCAGGACATATTCAAGACAATATCAGTGCCGTCCTAGAGTCTGCCTTCAATCTCCATAACAACACATTTCTCATCCATAAGTGACAGATGACTGTATTTCGAGTAAGAAAACTAGTGAGATTTTACTATATGGTCTTCATTCTATGGGCTGCCCTTATTTAGCTGTGCGTCTACTTGCAAGTTTACAATTGTCAGTTTTTTTAGTTGACTTTCCAGAATAACTAGTAAAGTCTAGCCACTCAGTTTCAACTTACAAGTCCAACTTTATTCTATAACTTAAAACAATGGTGCTGTAATATTTTGGTGCTCTTGCTCAACAAAAATGATAATATTTAATGTTTTCTTGGGCCATAACTCCAATCTGCAAAGCTTTAAAAGACCTTGTTCCTTCTCCAGGCAAGTGAAGATAAAAATGATGTGCTTTAGTTTATAATCAAATCTAGAAGGAAATAAAAAGGGGAAAGATCTGAATATACTTTAAGTATGCTTTTCATTCAAAATATTTGCAAACGGAACCTGTGATGTAGGATGGAATTCCTACGAAAGTGCTGTTCTCTTATGCCGTTGGTTTGTAACTTCAGTTGTGGTACTTTCATTGCCATCTCAGCAAGAATTCAGAAGACAAAGAAAGGATGGAAACTCAAACAGAATGATTAAACTGTAATACGAAGACAATGAACTCCAATGCAACAGGACAGCAAATTAGAAGGCTGGGAAGTTGTTAGCCATAAAAAGGAAAAAAGAAAAAGAGCTTTATTTCCACGCTTTGGGAGCATTCTTTGGAAACCAGAAAAACTTAGCAATATATAGTTAACCCAGTTCCTATCAACGTGATTCTACTTTCAAAAGAAAGCCAGGCTAACATTTTAAACAGCAATTATATTTTATGAAAAGGGAAGAAGAGAGAGAGAGAGGGACATCAAAACCCCAAAAAGCATGATGATGACAAACCAATCAGAAGACAGTTTAAGATCTCCATTCACTTCAGCTTTTTGAAATGAACAGTTCTGGTCCTCAGCACCCCCCACTTTTATCGGCCTGACAAAGACCTAGTGAGTAGCAGAAGTTGCTGCCAAATGGATCCATATGCAAAATGGAAACTCCTGCTTTCCAGAGGAAAAATGAAATAAAACATAGACCACCTGCCCAGTCAGGAAGCAATAGAGTGACTTAAGACTTAGAGAGAATGGGTCACCTTGAGCTTATCGTAGGAGAGCTTTCCTGCAAGAAGTTTTAATCTTCCAAGACACTAAATTAAGACCAAAATTCTTCTGAGCTGTGGAAGTCCTGATACACTAGTGACTGATTGCAAGTGGAGCATTCCAAAACAATAGCAAGGAAACCAAACCCTGGGATATTCTTTTAAAGCTGCAAAATCCAAATCAGAGGTTCCCGTGAATATTCCAAGTGATTTTTTTGTTTCCAAATAATTTTCCTGAATTAAAAAAAAAAAAAGCCTCAAAATACTTAACATGATCTTAACACATACTTCAGCTAAGATTGTAAATGTGATCAAATGCATTTAATGAAGAAAATTACTTTTTATAGTAATTATCTTATTATCATAAAGGTGTTTTGAGAAAATTATTTATGAAACCTCTTTTTTTGTTGTTCTAACCCGGCAAGCTAAACATTTCCATTTATTTTTAAATGAAGTGAAAATTAGCCAGGTGTGTTAGATAAGCTTTCTATACACAGGTCTAAATATTGACAAAGGGAGATTTGTCACTGGAAAAATCATCAGTCTAGCAATTATCACGTTAGCATGTTAAGTGGAAGAAGATGTGAAATCTCCAAATGTGTCAATACAGATTATTTCATTTCCACTAGCTATCAGCTATACTGTGAACATCAGTCCTTTAATGTACACTGAGCAAGCAGTTTAGCTACAGAAATTTCTCCTCTGTGCCTGAAAAAGAAAAAAAATCACAAGATCTGGTGTGAAATCACATATGTTTCTAACTACAACTTCAAATGACCTAAAAGAGGGGAAAGAAGTGCAAATGATGACAAAAGTACTTTTCTGTATTATTTATTCTCACAAGGCATGCATTGGAACTTCTCTTTCGTTGGGTTATATGTTTCCCTCAGTTCTCATTGGTCCCAACCCCACGGGTGTTTCAGAAAATATCAGAGGCACCTGCAAAGTCAGATCATATTACTATACTTATGGTACTAAGAAAAAACAGAGTATCTCAGTAGTAACTATTTTGTTGCACACTTTAGACTTCGATAAACTGCCCCTGAAGTGTAACCGGCTCCATGAACCCCTATATAATCCTCTCCCTTAACTAACTACTTGACCCTTTGAGTTGTTGCCCAGACATGATGGACTTGAACTTCTGGCTTCAAGTGATCCTCCCCCCTAAGCCTCCCTAAGTGCTGGGATTATAGGATTTTCTACAAGACAAAGGAGTTGAGATTCTGAAGACCTCAGCGCAGACTTCCTGACTCCAGGACTCACCATCCCTCTCCACCTGCCCCAAAGCATGTGGCTCCCCCTTAAAAAGCCCATGATCTCCGTTAGTTGGGAAGACAGATTTGAGGCAGCTTCTCCTGTTTTCCCGGCAAGACGTCTGTTGTATTAAAAAATCCTTTCTTCCCTGGCAATCCTCATTTTCTCAATAATTGGATCTTTGTGTGACAAGCAACTAGACCTAGACCAAAACCTCCTTGTGGTTTTGACAGCAGAAGGTGAGAGAAAGTGCTATTAATTTGAGGTGTTAAAAAAGAATCGGGTGTATATAAGAGTAAATTCAGGCAATAGGAAAATTCCATCTTTTTATCACTAGGTGATTGAGTAACCAAGTAAGATAATGCTGTCCCTCCTAGAACACTCCTAAATATATCCCCTGATGGGGTTCAGGACACACTACCCCAAAATATGGCACCTTGGCACTTGAAGAAACAGCAGAAGCAAAAAGATTTCTCTTTCTCCCACCCCTCTCCCCTGATATAGGCCATAAAAGGATTCTCTAACCTTCCTCTAAAGTAGGTCATAAGACCTTCATATGCCCTATACCTGGAGGAAAGGAATGTTACACAGCAACACAGAGAAGAACCTGAACAAACAGGCCTTGCTAAGTTTCCCCCAGTGTATTACCATTAGATCATATCGTTTTGTCCAATCGTATTTCCCCACAACTATCCACTTCTTCATCAAACTTAGAAAAGACAGTTTTCCCTGTTTCTTTGGGTCTTCATTTCTGAAGACTCTGTGTCATGTAAAACATATTAAATAAATTTGTTATGCTTTTCTGTTGTTATTCTGTCTTTTGTTATAGGGGTCTCAGTTATGAACCTATCAATGTGTGAGATTGAAATCTTTTCTCCTTTCCACCTTCAATGACGCATTTTGGTCCCTTTTTTATTTAATTTTTCTATCCACATCTTCCTTCTTCCTGTGCGTTCAGTGGGATTTGAGTATTTACTAAGCCACTGTTCCTTTTCTTGTTTGCTGTTCATTGATTCTCATCTTGCTGCTAGTCATGACTCCTTCCTGGTTTCACCAAACTCCCAGATACAAGAGTCCCTAAAAATATGTGGATGAAAGCGCTCTCTGTCCACGAGTGGCATGCTTGAACTCCCCATGGGGTTGCCCCAATTTTAATACTGTTGTCTGGATTTCCATTTTGCTTTGTAGGGGCTGAAAGGTGTGATACTTTTCCTTATCCATCACGAGGGTCACGACCAACACTCCTATAACAACTACAGGTAAAGAAGAGAAAAGCATAATAAGCTTTATGTGACACAGGAGCCTTCAGTAATGAAGACCCAAAGACCCAGGGAAAACTGTCCATTTGTATGCTTAGGTTTGATGAAGAATGGACAGCTGTGTTGAAATGTGTTTGGACAAAAAGGGTATGATCTAATGCTAATAGACTAAGAGGGGAAACCCAGCCAGGCCTGTCTGCTCAGATTCTTAGGCTCTCTGTGTAGCAATTCTTCCTCTCAGGTATGGGGCAGGGCCACTCTGGAAAGAAGGTCTTCAAGAGAGAAGGGAGTGAGTGACCTTTCTAGGTTTTATACCTTGCTTTGGGGGAGAGTGTTTCTAGTTTCTATGACCCACTTGGGTAAGAGGACTTGTGGATCCTTTTGGGGGAGATGGGAGATGAGAGGGCAGGATAAGGTCAGAAAGCGATTTTGCTTCTGAGGCCTTCCAATCTCTTTTAGTCCAAAGTACCCAGCATGCCAAAGCACCACACTCTGGGATATTAACATTGTTTTCTGAGCCCCAATGGTTTCAACTTTGTATTTAGTTACCCAAATGGTCTTCACTCTGTAATCATTTATTCATTCCTTAAGCTTTTCTAATCTTGTCTCTGCCCTCCTACTTTGCTGATTTCTCTGACAGGTCATCAATTACCTCCTCGTCACAGAATCTGATAACACTGAGGGTACTCATCTTTTTCTGCAGGATTAGACCCTGTTGCCTCTGTGTTGACACTTTCTCTTCCTTTCTACGCTGGAACACTGCACTCTTCTGGCCACGCTGTTTCCTACTTCTCCCACTTTCAGTAGGCAAGAATCTTCACAATTCTGTTCTTGGCTCAGGCCTTTGAGTCCCACTAAAACCTCAACCATTCCCACAGCCTCAAGCTCACCTGTGTTATGAGGGCTTCAAAATTTCCATTTCTGACCTCAACCTCTCATTGATAAGAAGCCACATGTCCAAATGTTTGCAGAGAATCTCCACTTAAGTATCTTTATAGCATCTCAAATATATAATAGTATGTCCAGAATAAATGCATTATCAACCTACCACTCCAAGTAACCTTCTACAACTACCTCTATTAACAGGATCACCCACCAATTATACAAGTATGAATTATGTCATCATGAACTCCCAACTTCATTCTCCATATCCTATAAATTACTGAGACATGTGGATTCTTCCCCTCTGATATCTTTCCATCCTATTGCCACCATTCTAGTTCAAGCGATTATTTTCTTTGCCTGGACCAGTGGTCCTCAAAGTGGCCTGACAGCATCAGAATCACCTGGGAGCTTGTTAGAAATACAAATTCTCAGACTCCACCCCAGATCCATTTAATCTGAAACTCTGGGGGTGAGGCTAGCAACCTGTTTAAAAGACCTCCAGATGACTCTGATATGCACTAAAATTTGAGAACCTGTGTTATTACAGTTGATTATTATATTATAATAATGACTTTTAGTTGGCCTTCCAGTTGCCAGTCTCTCCCTTTTTCATGCCACTCTAAGAATCACCTTTC
>JAQIFY010002812.1:0-13043 GCA_028533085.1 Varecia variegata | reverse complement strand
AGGAAACTGGACTGTAGGCTTCCAGGTGATTTGTAGAATATATTCTCTAAAATGTAAGAACCATTGCACGAGGCTCAACCTACCTGTTGCAGGTACGTCCTCTGGGCCAACGAGGCAGGCGAGGCTGGCAGGCACCCCTGAAATTGTTAGGCAGCTGAGATTTGGCTCTTGAGCCTTAAGCCATTGAAGACATTGTCACTGCAAGGCAGGGTCATTCTTCCTGATCATTTGCAGGATTGCGACCTCTAGTTCTGCTAAAATTAAAGCTGACGGTTTGTCTTACTTCTGTGCCTACTACAGAAGCCTGTCAATGAGTCTGGCCACCCTGAGAGTCGCCGGTTCTCCTTGGGTGGAGGCGATTTGATTCTCTGTATTCTTGGACTTTCTTCTGCCTGCAGAGGGTGCAAGACGCTGGCACCCGGCAAGGCCGGGCGTGAACAGACAAGAACGGCTGATGTTCTTGCCTGAAGGGGGTTTTGTCTTCCAGATGTGATGGCAATTAAGAGTCTCTTCCACAGACACATTTATATCCACAAACTTCTGCATAAATTTCTGAAAGATACATGGACCCCCTGCACTCAAATTTAAGAAACCCCTGCTAGGGAGATACACTCTGCTAACTTCAACTCCACATGGTCACCAAAGGCATATTCTAGTGGATATGGAATTTAAAATGTCCAGTTTTCAAGAAAACAGTGGGTGGGGTAGATATAACAAATTTCATAAAAGGCTGATATTATAATTGTTGAAGTTGGGTGTTGGTTGTATGAGGGCTCATTAATCTACTTTCTTTGGGGTATGAAAGTAGAAAAATAAAAAATTTTTTTTAAGTATCTAATTTTCTCCTACCCAGTTTACATTTGGTGTTTCAGTTATTGAGGGAATCTGAGATACCGGAAGAATGTCAAAGAGAACTGCTCAAGTCTCGTGGATAAATAGAATTTCTAAATTTTGCTGCCATAAAAAAAAAATTCTTGTATTATTGCACACCAAACATCAGATTCCACTTGTAATTTACAACCTGTTCCATTTCCCATGGGGACTTATATCAGTCAGCTCTTGCCATGAAATGCCGTGTAACGCGCCACCCAAAACTCAGTGGCATAAAGAAGTCAACCGTTATTCTGGGTCGTGTATCTGCTAGTCAGCTGGGGCAGTTGGCTTCAGACTCCAGGCCAACTGGGGAGGTTCTGAAGATTTCAGCAGTTCAAGTGCGTTCCAGGCGTTTCTCATTTTTCTGGAATTGTTGAGCTACCCAGGGCACGTTCTTCTCATGACAGAGGCGGAACATCCTCCTGCATCCTGTTGCCAATATGCTGTTAGACAAAGCAAGCTACATAGCAGAGCCCCAAGTCAAGGGGAAGAGAAGAACATTCCACTTCTAGAAGGAAGAACTACCGAGTAGCCAAGGGACCGGATATGGAATAGCCAATCATCTATTTACCACAGGGCTGGTCCATTGGTTTTTCACATCCAATAAAAACAAATAGTTACCTCCCGTGGGCATTGGAAGCGATCCAGGCCTCAGTTTCTGGCACAAGGACCGTGGGGAACCTCTTTACTCAAACCAGATTTACTCTGACTTGGGCTTCCCTTGGCTTTGTCAGGACTGTTTCGAATCCTGGCTCTCAAATCTCCCAAAATTATTGTGTCAGTGACTAGATGGTTACGATATATAAACTCCAAAAGGCTGCCAAACTGGATGCATGCATGTAAGAGATAAATAGGCACACGAACAAGGTGGTGTATATATTACATTAAAACCTACCGGGTCTGTGTATGAATTGTCAATGTAACCGCTTATGTTGCCCAGAAGCTGGAAGCTTCCCCTCCGTTCCTGCCAATGGTAAAGCCACTTTTCCTTACGGCTGGACAGGAAAAAGACCAAAACGTTAAACCTGAAATTAAGGTGAAAGGTCAATATATTTTCTTTTTCTTCTACAACCTTCCCCAGTTAATGAACAGATTTTTAGTTGCTAAGAGCCATATTCAATGTCCCCCTCAAAAAATATATATATAGAACAATTTTCCTTTTATAGCTGAAAATATATTACCTTTGAGTTTAGACGGGACAAACATTTAGGCGCAAGTGTAGAAACAGCTGCCATTTTTTCCAATGAGGAAACATAAGGCTCGTTTGTCCCACCCATTTAGGGAACAGTTGTGGTAGGTGGATTACAAAAGTGGCCCCAAGTCTCCCCCTCTTCCTGGGTCCTCCCCCTTTGCAGTGTGACTCGGAAGCAACTTCCTCCTACCAAGAGGTCTATTTCCCCATCCCTTAAATCCAGGCCAACCTGTGACTTGTTTCCACCAGCAGAATGCTCTAGAAGAACAATGTACCAGTTCTGAGTCTAAGCCTGAGGAGGCTTTGTGTCCCCTGCCCTAAAGCCATGCAAACCAGCCCAGGCCAGAGCCGGAGCGGGAGAGGCCACTTGGAGCAGAGTCAGCTTTGACCAGCCAGCCCCCAGCCAACCCGTCCAATCGACCTAGAGAACTTGCGAGCAAAAATAAATGCTTATTGTTCTAAGCTCCTGAGATTTTTGTGGTAATAAACAAGGGATAGAGGAGGAATAAGGGAACTCAATTAAAAAAAAAAAAAAAAAAAAAAAAAACCTTGGGAAAAGAGGGAATGACTTTCTCTTCCTGGTAGGATTGGGTGACGGCGAGGACCAGCCTAAGGAGGATGACATTAGTACAAAGAAAATGGATTAGCTAATTTCAGCATGCCCCGGGACTGGTTCATAGTTATATAGTGCTGTAATAGCAGATTGCTTATTCCACGGTATTTTACAACTGTTACAGTGCTGGGATTCTCAGACTCTTAAACACAACTCTTCAACAGAGGAGGGCTAAGTGCCGGCTGGCGAGGCAGCCCGGATGTGTGCGGAGGGTGGTTCCATAGGGAGGATTGGTTCAAACCTAAGCCCTTGACTTGCTGCATGTATGTGCCTTGTTCCAGCTTCAAGAGATGTGTCTTCAGAGTTCAAGAGGGTTCTTTCGATGGACTCTTTGTTCTTGGGCAACTCTTTCACGGAGGCTGCAACTTGGTGTGGTCAGGGCGTGTTCCAAGTGCATTGGCATTGGGGTTCTAGGCAGCCCTTAGATAAGTTGAGGGGCTTTGTCTTCTGCAAGGATGGACACTCCACTAAAAGGCTCATCTGTTTGCCTTCATAAGGATAATTTCGAATGCGCGTCAACTTCTCTAGCTCCTCTCAGCAAGGGAAGACAGATGGGTCTGGAAATTGAGGTTGCAATTCTGGCCAGTCAGCCTTCCCCTGTGTTTCCTACAAGGAAAACTACATGGCAGATAACTGTCAGGCAGGGGTACCGAGGCAACCAGCTAGCCGCATGCAAATCCAGAACAGGGGCACCTGCTCCTTCCTCAGCATCCCACCTCCCATCCCATATCGGCTTTCAAGACAAACTGGCAACACCTGCTACACCCTATTGGCAAGGAGCCACCTGCCCTGCATCCTCCCTCCTCCACTCGGGCCGCCTAGAGTAATTTGGTAACAACACATTTCTTGCATATTTAAACCACTTCATGCTTGAAACATGCTTTCAATATCTTATCCCATTTCATCTTAAACAAAAACGACTGGGTAGCAAAGAAAGGTTATTTTATAGACAAGGAAAACGGGGACACAAAAGCTCAAAGGTGACCCCAGGAGTCTGGTGACTTACGCCTAGCCCGATTCCCGTGTGATGCCACAGACGGGCAAGCTTGCACGTGCAGTGTTGACTCGGCTCATAAACTCCTCAGCGTCGCTCTAAAGTGGAAAGATCGCCGCAGAACACGTCTTCTCCGAGCACCAGAATCTTCCTGGAGAGTGGCTCTTTCACTTTGCTCATTTGGAGCCTTCTGTTTTGATGCCTGACAGCGAGTGACAACAGAAGAGAGGGGAAAAGTTTATTTTAAGGCTGCTGAATGTAATGACAAGCAATTGATTCCACAGGTACTGTATTCATTGGCGTTTTTCCACGTGGAGCTCTCAGGAAATTCCAATGACTATTAATCCCCTGCAATTTTAATGCTATAATGATGTTGTTCCCATGCATGACGGAAACGATTATGTGCTCTGACTTCTACGCTTTGAATTGTGTGAATAATTGTGTACATGTTTACATACCTATCTTTGCTGTGCTAGCAGAGTTCTCCACGCAGCTGAAATTGCTTGTGAGAGTCTCTTCTAAATCCCCTCCAGATGTGTCAAATGGCATACTGTAAATCAGATTTTCTTTCTTTCTTTTTCTTTTTGGTTTGCTGGTATTTTATTTGGTTTTAAGGTGCCAAGCATTTGGATTATACAAAAGAGATTACTATGGAAGAGGTTTGTTCTCTCTCTTTTTCCCTCCCATCCCCCGGCTCTTCCCAAGAACTCTTTTCCAGTGTAAGAAGTCGACAAGCTTCCTGTGTTAGTCTTTGAATTTCTCCCTACAACATTCAGACCTTTGTCCGGGCCAGAAGAAGAGTCAAGGAGACTCCCTCCAGACTGGCAGCCGGCTTTCAAAGTCTCCCCTTTCCAAGCGAAGAAATAAATTAGAGCTGACACTTGCAGTGTGTGCGCGCCTGCTGCCTTTAGGTCTGTGCTCGCACGATTTTATTTATTTTTGCTCCATTGCAAAAAGATTTATGACCCCTAATTATGAATTCTGACACTCTTGTGCTACATGGATGCACTTAGATTGGTTTTTCACTTTCTGATGGCTTTGAAAGGCTTTCCTTTTCAACTCGAAACCCTCAAGGGCAACAAGGGTCCCTTTTCAGAGAGGGTCTGGCCACAGCCACCGCCTAGGAAGGCTGTGTTTGCAGGCTCGGCTTTCTCCGGGCCGGGGGTTGATGGATGGGTAGTAACCTTGGCTGCGGCTTTATTTACTCTTTCTTGGCCCTTTTCTCTTCCAGAGAATCGAACTGAATACATAAAAATGTGTTTCCAAATAAAAGCTGGCAAGTAGAGTGTCGGCCTGGAAATAACCTTTTCAAGACATTTCAGGAAAACAAGAGTACTTCGTTATTTGAAGTTTAGGAAAGATAGCAGTGGATGGCTGATTTGGCGGGGATCGTGCTGTTGGCTCAGCAAGTGGGAAACTGCACTGATTTTGCAAAACAGAAAAGCCGACGTGACGTTCACGGACAGCTCAACCAAGCAGACGCAGGAAGATGCGAGACCCTTATGTTTTCTTCTGCTAATGCGCAGCTCATGGGGTGTCTTCCTAATTCAGTCAGTCTGATGGAAGAGTGGTTACCGGGCTTGGCACCGGCCGGGTGACCGAGCGTCCCGCGGGAAGCACAGGAGTTCACCCTGCAGACACGGGCGTAATGAAGGACTTGAGCTTCATCTAAAAATCCAGGCAGGTTCTGGAACCTGGGCAGGGCTCTCGGCTCCTCCCTTTCTGCCTCTATTTCCCTCCTTTTGGGCGTGTGAACCAGATTCCTGGGGCTCAGGGTGGTGGTGATGATGGACCTAGAACCCAGCCTCTTACACGGAAAACCAGGTGGATTTGGTTTTTTGAACCAGAAAATTGTGAGGGAAAAGATAAATCATCGGTAAAATATTTTAAAACATTCCAATTTCTAAATTTTAAAACAAAGCTAGCTATATTGTGGAATAGGAAGTGAAATCAATGTCTCATTGAATGCAGAGGCTGAGCCTGCAGGAAACATCAGGCCGCTCTCCTAGGGGTCCCTGGCGCTCACCCCCTGGGGCTTGCGTGGATAACTTTGAGAAGTAACGGTCTATGCAGCGGTCCCCGACCTATGGTGAGTTGCATAATTATTTCATTATATATTACAATGTAATAATAATAGAAATAAAGTGCACAATAAATGTAATGTGCTTAAATCATCCCGAAACCATCCTCCCTCCCTAGTCTGTGGGAAAATTGTCTTCCATGAAAACGGTCTCTGGTGCCAAAAAGATTGGAGACCATTGGTCTACAGCACTTTCTCTGGCTGCCCCTCAACTCACACCTGTTGGGTGAACAGGGTTGAAATAAATTTCCTTGCTGGAGAAAATAACAAAATTTTATTCAGCCTTGCAAGAGGGGTGTGAATCAAACAACCTCAACTAAAAAAAACCACCTTCCTCCTTCTTCTCCCCCCAAATCTGCTGTCCTATGTTATTGTCAAGTCACCGTGGGGACACCCTCGAATGCCCGGGCCGGAGTCACTAAGTCTGGATTCCGGGTTCCTGAAGGATTGCTCTACGCACCAGGAATTCTGCATCGCTTGCTCCAGAGATCCCCCAAATGAAACAGTTGCCATGAAGAGCTCTTGGAAGACCCTACTAACCGTCCTGGGACACTGGCTGTTGTGATTTTTCAGCCTGTGAGTTAATGTCCCTAGTTTTCATTGCTTGGTCCCTGACACCTGCCTGCCTTCATGCAACTTGCTGCCAAGGAAACTCTCAGGGCAAGTGACGGATTTTAACAGGAGGCCCTGGTCCACTTGGAAGGATCTACAATGTTTCCTGGGGAAGTGAGGTTATCTGAAGCATAGGAGAAAAACCGTCTCCACTTGGTAATTTGGTGTTAATTCGTTATCAGCCTGGCTTTAAGGAGATAACTGAGAGGAGGGAAACCCCATGGAGTGAGTAGCCCCAAGAATAGCTGCCACACCTCTCCCTGCCTGGAGGACTTGAGTTTCGCAAGTCTTTCTACCCTTGAATTCACTGACTTTTCCCTTTTTATTTCCTTGTTTTTCTCCTTTTCGGTTTTCTGCAAAACGTTAACAAAATCACCTCACCAAATAAACTGATTTTTTAAACTTACCTTTTGCTTTTTTCCGTCCCCTGGATTGTTTATGTTTCCAGCATTGATACTTTTAAAATGTCTTTTCCTACATATTCTGGTCTTTTCTATTTGTCAAGTGGCAACAATCAGAGCCCAGCCAGGCTCTGACAGGTACATTTTAGTTTTTCCTTACATTCTGCATGCACTTCGAAGGGAAATTTCTTCATTTAAATCAGTTCCTGAAGAAGGCGGCTGCAAGAGCCATGTGACGCTCGGTGGGTTTCTCGGCACCTTTTTCCCCTTCTCATAGCAGAGCCGGGTTGAAAGCCGTAGTGTGAAGTGGCGCCTGGCAATTTAAGAGCTGCTTGAGGTTCCAGGTACTCCCACCTGGGAAAATCCATGGTTCCCAGCCTCACTCGTGGGGCTCCGCTCTTGCAGGGGAGGGGCTTCCTTTCAGCTGTATCTCTATGTCACAGTGAGTGACACCCCGGGGAGACCATTCCTGCTCCCCCACACCCCGCTGGGGTTACCTGCACATTTCAAGGAAAGGACTTCCTGTCCCAAATCACAGACAGACGTCTGTTATGGGCAGTTAGGAAACGCGAGTTCAAGGTCCAGCTGCTAGCCTGGATACATAAGTTGCTCATTTGTTTCCCACAACTCTGCTTTGCCAACTGTGACCTTACAGTTGGGCAGAGGACAGAGCACTGGAGCCCTGCCTCTGACGAAAGTGCTGTGTGCCACGGACCAGGCATCCCAAGCTCTCGGGACACCGAGTCCCATGCACCTCTTAAAATAAAAAGAGTGGCCAGGCGTGGTGGTTCACACCTATAATCCTAGCACTTTGGGAGGCTGAAGTGGGAGGACCTCTTGAGCCCAAGAGTTTGAGGCTGCGGTGAGCTATGATTGCACCACCACACTCCATCCTGGGTGATAGAGCAAGACCTTGTCTCTAGAAATCAAATACATTTTAAAAAAAGAGCAAATGTCCCTCTTAGGATCTACGGGGTTGCATGCTAGGTGCTCACTTCTCCAAGGCAGCAATGTTTAAAACCTGTGAACTTTGAACAATTACTTGAATATAAAGTTGATGTTGATCTGGAAAACACAAATTTTCAGGTGAAAGGGTCAGATCTTATAGGCAGCAATTATAACAGAAAGATCTTACTTTGTGGGTAAATGTGCTTAGAAGTCAAGGAGAGAAAATATTCTGGAATGCAAATTTTTTTCCGAGATATTCTTGCAAGTCAAGATTGGTTCTTGCTTTAGCTAAAAACTGAAATGGAAAGAAAAACATATCAAGGGAAACAAAAAGCTTACAATAAGGTTTTGGAAATGAGGTCCTTTCAGACAGATGGAGGTAGTTTTGGAGTTGTTTTTTTGGAAGTTAATTCTTTGACCTGAAATTGTGCTTTTAAAATGTTGCAGACTAAAGAATCCTTTTGGTATTAGTTGTATAATGTCTTGTTAAGAATTCAGCATTTATTTAATTAAGAGGTAGAGTTGATCTCCTAGGATAAGAATATTTTCTTTGTCTGCTAGTTTCTTTGAGAAACTTTGAATTCAACATGAAGAGGCAACTAGGATGTTCATCCTTTAAGGGGCAGCTAGCTCACATAGCACTGGTATCTCAAATCAAGGTGAAATTCTATTCATAACACTAGGATACATCCTCTACCCTGTTTCGGAAATTCCTAACACATTGGAAATTAGGTATTTTTGAGCTGTTCATTTCCCATTCTTAATGGATTTAAAAAAATTCCACTGACGTTCACACGCTAGATTTCTTGATACATGTTTCTTGTTAGATGGAGTCGGTGTGTTTTAGCTGTTGCTTGTTAAAGTTGTTTACATGGCCCAAGGTCAAATGGTGTTGTTTCCCATTTTGCTCAATGGAAACGTCACTGGACTCCGTTGTTTTTACAGCAAAAGATCAGTCTCAGCGAGGTGGCGGTGAACTTCGCTGCCAAAGTGCCTGTTGAGCGGTACAGTCACCAGACGTGCGGATCTCCGGGAGGAGATGGAAAAGCCTGAGGTCCGGATCTGCCGGGGTTTCGGCGTGGTGGCTCCTGGTCGGAGCCGCGCTGCTTGTCACTTTGTCAAGCAGTGGGAGCAGCGTTCCTTCCAGCGGAGGCGACCGAGCAGCGCCCTGCTTGCATGAGGATTGCGAAAGCAATCGAGATGTCTGGAGGTCACCGACGGGAACCAGAGGAGAAAATTGAACCGAACAAGCTGCTTCCACTTAGCGAGGCTCTTCTAGGAGATGATTTGCAAGTCTCAGAATCCAGCTCTGGTTGAGCACGGTTTTACGGAGTTGGAGAAAAGCTATAAAATAAGCTTAAACCAGCCTAGCCAACATCTGAAAGGGCAAGAGGGGGTTGGGGGGAGCAAAAGGGAGAAGGGACAAAAAAGACGCTTTCCAGAGTCTGCCTAATTTATTCCTTTGTCCCCTTGGCTTCCAACTTTTTCGCCAAGTCTGCGAGAAGAGCAAGAGGGGGAGGATGGCCAAAATGGTAGCCACCTCTGCCGCACTGGTTTTAAAGCCTCTAGACTTAGGCAGCCATTTTCCCTTGGATCATGGATGTCCTAAGTCACATTCTATTAGCTCAGCAGCACATGCAAAATAATAACCATAAACCCAGAAATGTGCTGTGGAATTTTCTCCAGCTCTCTTAACGAGCTTTGCAAAGCTCCTCTGTCAAGGAGAGTGGGGAATGTGTAATTTCAAACACGTTTTTAATAGTTTCTCTTGGCTCTCTCCGAAGAAGAGGGAGGCGTGCTGACGCGGCTCTCCGAGAGGCAGCGACTTTACAAGGGTAATGTTCAACAAATCGCCCCGGTGCTGGTAGCACTTGGAAGGAGCTGCCTGGGAGGCTGCGGGTTGTCAGGCAAAGAGCAGCACCAGAGTGTGACGTGTGGCTCTGGAAGCCAAACCCATGTGGCACATGGCGGGTACAAGTGAAGACAGGTGGCGTCGAAGCTCTCTGTCTAAATCATTCTCGGTTGCATCGACTTTTCAAAGCCCTTTTTTCCTCTTATAACTGAGCAGGATTTTGAAAAACAGAGGAAAGAGGTAGCAAGAGTGGGAATGGTGGCAGATGGCAGACCACCGAGGAGCGTCAGTTAGGTGCACTTGGCTCTTGGCTGCAGCAGCAGGTAGACACCTGGGGCAGCCCAACGTCTCAGACATGCAGACAAGGACTCAGAGGCTTGGAGGTGGGGGTGGGAGGTCATGGTGCACGACTTCCGGGCTCTTCTTCCTCAAGAACTCCCCAGAAAAGACTCATCCAGAAAGACATGAGGAACTAACAAGAAAACCCTACACTCAGGACAAAAACAATTACTTGAAACAAAAACTCTATACTCTCTTGCCACTCTTCATTTTCCCACAGTAGTTATAAGTCGCTGACCATATTTTATTAACAATTGAAAATCAAAATTCATAGTAAGAGAGTGGGTCAGAATATTTGAAATGGGAACTACTTCGAAAAATCTGTGACTGTGGTTGCTGTAACATAGTTTCGACTCAATGAATCTACTGAAGTCATTATGATTTTCAAATTAGGAAATGTTACCTGTATTGAAAAAAATATTTTTCCTTTTATCTGATGACAGATGATGAAAAAGTTATTTTGCTGATGATGAATTTCAATGTATGATCTATTTGTAAGGAAGAGAGGAACTGGGTGCTATTGGAGCAGAGGGCTGGAAATGGCACTCACAATCATTGTTCCAGCCCCTCATGTGACAGGCGAAGTGATGGCCTCAAAGAATGACACAATCTGTGGCTGAGAAGCCCAGGGCGCCCACTTCTAAGTCCTGTGTTATTTCCACTACATTCTGCAGCTGGTTGTGTTTCTGCTTCCTCTGGGCCAGTTCTGCCATGAGGGGGTTACTGTTCCTGGCCACTGACTGTCCCAGAGTCTCTAGTGGAAGACAGTAGTCTGCTTCTTTTCCTCCCAAACCCTAGCAGCGTTGCGGCCCAAGTAGGGTCCTTGGGAAGGAAAATGCTAAGTGGAGTCTGGTCTGGCTGCAGTACAAGTAGGCTAATCATGGTGAGCGGCTGGTTGGAGCTGGAAGAAAGACACGAGCTCTCGGCAGAACCATTTTCCTCCCCCAAGCCCCAAGTTTGTCCTTCGAGTCTCCTCTAGGTCATTCTTTCTTCCCTGACAAAAACATCTGGTTGTTTCCAAACTGAAATTTTCATGCATTTCAACTCATGTAGGAATGTTGAAAAGCTGTTCTGAAAAACACAGCTCCCACCGATGCCAAACCAGTTGGGCTGGAATGAACAACTGTTGTTGTAAATCTCTATTCTGCCTTCTTCAACAGCCCCAGAAGGTACAAAATAGAATGTTTCATGAGACCAGCCAGACGGATTGAATCAGACCTGCCCAGAGGAGCCCTGTGCATTAGAGTGTAGAAACTTCCCTCTCCCCCCTCCTCCGACTGTTTTACTCTCAGACGATCTCAGGGACCTCTGGCAACAGGAGAGCATGTCATGGTTCTGTGTGTTCACAACAAATTCTTTTGTGTCCTTAAGTGGAAAAATATTTTATGACATGGCAGAGCAACTCCTTGTTCTATGAGTGATTCACAAAGGAAACTCAGCGACCTAATGATGTACATCCTTGCCAAGACCAAGAGATGGAAAGGGATTTTTAAAAAAAAAAAAAATATGACCCAGAATGAAAAGGCTGAAGACGAACTTTGGAAGTCATTTAAGATGCCAGGACATCTTTCCCCTTGAGAACTCCTGGCAGTGGCCCAGTATTATCTCAGACCCATTACTTATTTTCCTTGTCCATAGTGTGAAATGCCTTCCCTCCAGTTCCATGCACAAAATGTCCTGTTCACTTGGGCTTTGTTTTTGTGTTTTATTCACTCATCACTATGGCCCAGGAATTTGCATTCTTATCAAGCTCGTCTGTGGAAGCTCTTCGTGTTCTAGATAATTAAGTGCCATAATTTCTTTCTGCAAAACATCTGTCAGCAGATGACTTTGATCTTGCCTCCACAGGTCGCTCCTACTTCACGAGGCAGCCCATGTGGTCATTCCATGGCTGTAATTGCTGGGAAGGTCTTCATTCTCTGGGTGAACAAAGCTGTTTCCTCTCTCTCCTGACTTCTCCCTTCTGCGACAGTATTTTCTTCTTCTCGATAGACAGTCCTTTCAATATTTGAAGAGAACACTCACAAATCCTCAAACTTTTCTTCTAAGCTACACATCCAACTTTTTCAGTCATTTCACATGTTTTTCAGAATATTCCCCATTCAGTCCTCCTCCTCTGCGAACATTCTAGTTACTCTTAATTCTCTGATCTTTTTCACATGAACTTATGTCAACCTGAGTATCCTCTAACCTGTTCTCCTGTGATTCATTTTTGGAGACTAAAGGTAAGACTTTACCTCTCTTCTCTGTTAAGACTGATTCCATCAGTTTTAGCAGGCCATGAGATTGCTGGCAGCATTTTGAGTCTTGATTGTTTGTTCCATAGCACTGGCTGGCTGTCTTGGTGGTTTTCACTTGCGATGTTGGCACAGCCAGCCCTCCGTCTTCAGCTTCCACATCCTCAGACTCAACCAGCCATGCACCAAAAATATTTGGGGAAAAAACCCCCAATAAAAATAACCATGCAACAATAAAAATACAAATAGAAAAATGATACAGTCTAACAATTATTTATTTAGCATTTACATTGATTCAGGTATTATAAGTGATCTAGAGATGATGTAAAGTATACAGGAGGATGTGCACAGGTGACATGCAAATACCGCGCTATTGTGTATTAATACATCAGGGACTCGGGCATCCTTGCATTTGGGGGTGGGGTGAGCCTGGAAGCAATCCCCCAAGGGTATTTTCTGTCTTCTTAAAAAATCACTGATTAAAAGGTTGAAGTTTAGGAACTACCCTCTAGATGTTATCAGGCCATTAATCATTCTTCAGAGTCAATGGTTCACCAGTTTCAAATCCAGCTCCTGTTTCCCCATACTTTCTATGACAACATGGTTAAATATTTTGTCACGTTTTGCTGAAATCGTGGCATAACACGTCCACTGAGGTTTCCTCATCAACTTGGAGACGCTGTGAAACGTGCAACTAAATCTAGTACAGAGAGACTCACCCATAGGATGCCACGGAGGAAGTTCCCATCGCAGCTTTCTTTGCTAAATAGAAAAGAAACTTCTCATGAACCTGTCAGGTTAGCTGCCTTTGCGGCTGGCATCCTCCTTGGTTTCCCTCTGGGGCTCCTTTTCGTCTTCATTCAGAGTACAAAGATGCCTTTTGTTGACCATAAAAGAATTTA
>JAQIFY010002811.1:0-13043 GCA_028533085.1 Varecia variegata | reverse complement strand
TGATTACATACATTTTAAATAAAGCAGAGACTTTGAAAATTGCAAGTAAAATAGACTAATATATGACAAGCACATGTAAAATGGTGGTTTTTTAAAGCTTGTACTTAAAAATTCTTTCCACTTCAAAGTAATCATTTAAAGTTATTGTATATTATTTGTTGATAAATTATTATTTACCTTGTTATTTATTATTCAGAGATTTTAGTTTGCTTTAATCTGTTTTTCACAAACATCAATAACTATGAATGCCTTTATTTATGTAGCTTTTTAACCTTTTGTCCTATTTTCTTAGAATTCATTCCTAGAAGTAGGAATGCCACATTAAAAAACATTCTTAAGTTTATATTAGGATTGATATTACAATCTGCAACATCTAATTTGTAAAAGAAAGAAAAATTAATTACAATGGGTGAAGGGAGGGGGAAAGTGGGAGTATAAAGGAAACAAAATTGGTTAATTGAATTGATAATTATGGAAGCTAGATAAATGAATACTTACAGGGTTTATTTTTACTATTCTTTTACTATTGAATATGTCTTATATGTTATATAATAAAAAGTTAAAGTTACTGAAATCTCTTTCCTATCTTTTTTATTTTTTTGAGACAGGGTCTTGCTCTGTTGTCCAGGCTAGAGTGTAGTGGTGTCATCATAGCTCACTGCAACCTCAAATTTCCAGGCTCAAACAATCTTCCTGCCTCAGTCTCCTAAGTAGCTGGGACTACAGGTGTGTGCCACCACGCCTGGCTAATTTTTCTGTGATTTTTTAAAATCTTTTTTTTGTAGAGATGGGGGGTCTCACTCTTGCTCAGGTTGGTCTTGAACTCCTGACCTCAAGCAATCCTCCTGCCTCGGTCTCCCAAAGTGCTAGGATTACAGGCATGAGCCATCGCTTCCAGCTCTTTTCTATCTTTTTTGAGATTTCTCCCAGTCATCTTAAACTCTCTAAGATTGCCAGAGGCTATACAACAAATTCTGCAAGTTTTTTCAAATATCATTTTACTTAGTTCCCATACAATAAAACCGCACTGCTTAAAGTGCGGTCCTTGAAATAGCATCATTGTAATTACTTGGAATCTTACTAGAAAAATACAATGCTTTTCTCCCGACAATAAAAAAAGTCCTCTTCAAAACACTTCATCAGCAATAATCAAATAACCAATAAACATATAAAAAGGTGTTCAACTTAATTACTTATCAGGAAAATGCAAATTAAAACCATAAAGTGTATCTCTACCATCCACCAGAATGGTTAAAATGAAAAAACAAAACAAAACAGACATGCCAAGCACAGATTAAGGATATGAAGCAACTGGAACTCATAATAACAGGGATGGGCAAATTGATAAAATTACTTTGGAAAACTATTTGGCAGCACCTACTAAAGCTGAACATAAGTATACATATGACCCACCAATTCCTTTCCTGGATATTTTTCCAACAGAAAGGCATATCTATGCTCACCAAAAAACATGTTCAAGAATGTTCAAAGTAACAGTTCAAAATAGCTCCAAACGAATGTTTACTTACAAATAATAGATAATATATGTACAGTTTCATATTTTACTTTTTTCATTTATCTTGTGTATTTTTTCATGCCATTATTTTAAAATATGATTTGCAATGGTTATATAATATTTCAAAGTATGGATAAATTATACTTCATTAACCACTTCCAAACTGTAAGACATTTTAGGATGGTTTCATTTTTTTTTTTTGCTGTTATTTCTAAACAATATTAAACATTCTAATATGTAAGCCTTTATCTCCGTCTCTAATTACATCCTTAGGATAAATTCCTTGAAGAGTATTTAGTGTGTTGAAACGTGGCCTTGTTAATCAAGTAGCTAACAGAGGAAAATTAACTATCAAACAGAAACAGAAATAAACTCACAGCACATAATTGCCCCTTTGAAGAGAAAACTCACAGCACAACTGCCCTTTGTTTTGTTTGATTAAACACCTGGGGTTCAACTCCTCTCCAAGCCTAACTTGTTATCTCTAAGAGTTTCCTTCTTAAAGCCTTGAAGGGCCCTAAGAGGACAACAGGGGTGAGAGCCCTCTGCTCCAGCTCTCTGCTTCAGTTCCTGCTAAAACCACATTTCAAGGACTTACAAAGTTGGCCTCACAGAGAAAAACAAAAAACCAAAAAATTAAAAAGCATATGAAGCAGTTTCACAGCTGTTTTTGCTATCAGTTGGCTGCAATCACTTTTTTCCTTTCTCTTTGCCCCCAAATAAAAACCCCAAACCTCCTATCTTAGGTGCTGACACTTTACTGTCCTCCTTTCTTGTTGTGCCCTTCCCACCGTTGGGAAGTAAAATAAACTTTCTTTCCTAAAACTGTTTTCTACTCCCGGTGTGAGAATTCTTTTGCCAACCCACACCATCAGCTCCTCTTGAGTTCCCTGTGACCGTAACATGTGTCAAAAGATAATGCTTTTCCAGAAAGGCAGTACCGATGTACCATTTCCAATTGTAGTATGTTAAAAGTAGCCACTTCACAGAACCTTTTCCATCACTGAATTTCCCTTTAAAATAAAAGTCTGCCAAGGTGACAGGTAAAACATCATTTTATTGATTATTAGGGAGAAATTAAACATTTTTATATGCTTATTTCATTTGTATATCTTTTGAGCACTCTTGTCATACCCTTTGTCCAGTTTTCTAATGGGGAGTTAGTCTGTTTCTTATTCATCTGTTAGAAATTTATTGTGTAAGGATATTATCCCTTTGACATACATGGCACAAATACATTCTTCAAGTTTTTATTTTTATTTTATGATGTTTGATGAACACAATGATTTCAAATCTCTTTAGCCAAATTTTTTTTTTTTTTTTTTTGAGACAGAGTCTCACTCTGTTGCCCGGGCTAGAGTGCCGTGGCGTCAGCCTAGCTCACAGCAACCTCAAACTCCTGGGGACTCAAGCAATGCTCCTGCCTCAGCCTCCCAAGTAGCTGGGACTACAGGCATGCACCACCATGCTTTGCTAATTTTTTTCCATATATAGTTTTAGCTGTCCATATAATTTCTTTCTATTTTTAGTAGAGACGGGGGGTCTCGCTCTTGCTCAGGCTGGTCTCGAACTCCTGAGCTCAAACAATCTGCCCGCCTCGGCCTCCCAGAGTTCTCTAGCCAAGTTTCATCTTTGTACTCAAACATTTCTTCCTGATAGAGTGTATCATGTCTTTTCTCTTTGCTCTCCCTTAATACATCATTAGTACCAAGCAATACTACTACTTTTACATCTTATTTGTACCACAAATGAAAATAAGCCTGGGTTTGGTATCTTAGAGCTCTGCATAACTGCTTAAATAAGTCTTGAAGATGAGAAGAAAGGAAAGAGATATGTAACAGGAAACTTACGTGCCTAATTGAGGAAGTTTTTGAGTTGTACAAAATGGAAAGTTGTAAAAATGGAAAGGCTGCATATAATAGGAACAAACCTGGCCTGAAACTGTATGTCATGATTTCACTTCTGAGTACCTTATGTATCTTCTATTGAGTTATAATAGAGTTACATCCTTTTAGTCTCTGTTAAAAGAATCTTAACCAGTTTTATTCCCTTGAGCTTTCTCAAAATTGCATCCTGAAAGCATAAAAGCAGCACAGGTTTCCATTTCTAGCTTTTCACAAATATGATTTAGTTGCAGTGTCCCAGACTTCTATTGTACTCTCATTAGTTCTGTTAGTCAAAATCAGCTTTGGAAAAGTGATTTCTCTCATTGTTTCTGCTACTGTCAACATGGTAAACCAATAATTTACTTCACTCTCTTTTTTAGAATAAAGAACGGTTGAATTCATGTCTAGGAAAAGTATCTGTGGTATCACTTCTGTTTCTTTCTCTGTTCTTCAGTTAAACCACCCTGTTTTTCATAGGCTGTGTAAATTTACATGTAGATGTACTTTAATTTTGATATTCTCCATCTCTTCAATAGGCTTGTTTCTCTGGAATAATTTACCCTTCTGTTTGGAGTTCTGTTCCAACAAGGCTTAATGACTACTTATATTAGGTTGCATTTAATTCTTATATTAAAATCTCACAAGATTTTCCTAAGTTTATTCCCTGTATTCTGAACTTTAGAATATAGATAACTCAGGCCACAAGAAATGTCCTTGACCCACCCTTTTTAGTATTTTCTACTGTATAATTATAGGTACATTGTCAACTGCTTTATGTGGTCTATTTTATGTGGTAACCTCCATCATATCCAGTTTTAGAATTTTACTGATATTTTTCTGTCTTCCTCATTTTCTTAATAAAATCTTGATCTAATCATTAAATTACCAGGCAAATAAATTCTTTCAATTCTTGTGAGATGAAGCACAGAAACCTATCATTCAAGGCATCTTACGTCACTGACCAGAAAATAAAATCTTTATCTAAATAACATTGTCCAATAATCAATTACAATTTTCCATATTATTTCTCTTCCTAAGTCCCAATCTTCAAATAGAACCAAAGATACAAGGTCAAGGTATTATATAATTATCATCCATCATAATATCAATATAGGAAAAAAATTCACTTAGTTCCTTTTTTTTATGAGTTTTCCATAGATTGCTTTTGACTCAACAGATAATAAAAATCTGTGGGTCCATTTGCTGATCCATACCACCTACAAAATATGTTATCATCTCAAAATGAATTCTATAGCATTAATAATCTGGGGTAATATTTTCCAGTTTTGAAGGTTTTCATTGATAATTTTTCTCAAATGTAAGAGATTAAAAAAAGGGTGCCACTAGTGATAGGAAATCTGTAGTCTTTACCAAATCCTAAAAAGGCACATGCAAAAATAACAAAGCATGTCCAACAGAAATAATTACACATAAAGCATACTGTTTTCAATCTGATGTAACTCTAAATCATTAAGGTTGAAATAAAAGTCAAGTACCTATAGTTCAGATTAAAATCCCAGTATAAAGTTAGCATAAATCAGGAAAAAAATCTGAGAAACTTAATGTTTAATGTAGATCTTGGAAAGTTAAAACATATAGGCTATATCCTTAATGATCAATGAATAACAAAGAAATGTTTTCAATATGCTAATGGAAATACCATTTAGAAAAAAAATTACCCTAAAAAATTACTTCTATGCGTCACTGTCACCTAGAATTACTTAGTCATATTTGATAAATTTTCATATTTAATTTGAAAACACAATTTAAAATTTTTTTTGCTAAAATGGCTTCTTGGTTCATTCATTCATTCCAATATTTACTGAATGCTTTCTATATACCCGATTCTGTGCCATGCTTTATATGAGCCTAAGTAACTAGCTAGAAAATGAAACAAGAAAAATAGCAACAAAAACCAAAAACAGGGACAACATTTTGGTTAAAGGAAAAACAAAGGACAATATTTCTTATAACTTTTCTCATAACTTGCGACTTTCTTAAAAAACAGATACATAATTGACCCCATAAACCATTAGTACTTGAACTTGGTATCTGCAATTCTTCTCCAATAAATAAGATATAGTATTTTATACTTTTATGTGATGCTTTATAACACATAATCAAAGTGACTTTAACTTATTTTAACAAAAAAAAAGGGGGGGACATAAAACTTTAAGGAAGCATATTTCTACATTTTAATAACAAAGACAGGTAGTACTATTTAAAAAAAAAACTTAAAAAATGTCTTTTTATTTAAAAAATCCCTAACAAAAGTAACTGCTAGAAAAATTACAAAAAGGAAAATGTAATTATGAGCACAGAGTTTTTCAAGTGACATGTGAAAAATGGAAAATAAGAAAAACAAAAAGCATGTATTACAGAAATAAAAGTCCCAAGCATGTTATAAACATGAAAAGTCTAAAAGCAATCTAAATAATATACCTCCTTATGCCAGAAGGGCACTACCATGAATCTCAAAATTTATCTGAATAAAGGTAGGTCTGTAGACGGAGGTTAAAAAATAACTTGGGAGTATTTTGATCACTTACTCAGGCCTTTTGATCCCATGTCGTCAGGGATCTCCTGTAGAGAGTAGTCCCCAGAGAGCAAGCAATAAAAAGATAATCAAAGAAAATAGTTGTCAGTAATGCATAAAATTGGTGCTACAGTAAGAGACAGTTCCAAGACCATTACAGGTACACATATCTTACAGAGCATGTTTGTAGATTTCTAAAAGTTTGAAATGACCTAGCAGCTTACTGTAATCTATCAAAGGAATGAAAGTTCTAGCTTGGAGGCTGTTTAGGATAGTAAAACAAAATTTCAGACCATTTCTTGCTATTTTAAAAGTAAAATTCAGACTGTCTACACATAATAAAGAAAAAGATAAAATGGAATGATTCCAGACAGTCTAGTACCAAAGATTGGCAAAGCTATACCTAGAAATAAATCAGCTTCTCAGTTACTCATGCTTTTCCTCTAAAATTCTTTGAATGTATGAATGTTAAGTGTTGTTCATAAAAACCTCTACTTCAAATAATTCTATTTATATATTTGTTTGTTACAAATACGTAACTTAAAAATATCGTTTACTTTAAGAATTCTTAAGGTGCCCGAAAAAGTTAAGACTGGCAGACAATTAATTTATGCATGTTAAATTGCCCCTGGTTAAGACAATTAGTAACCTGTTGCAGCTCTTGAAACTGTCTCCATGGTAACAACCAACTGCAGGGCAGTAGGTCCCTCTACATTTATTTTCAGTTGTCCACTGGATCCACATACTTACGGTCAGCATCACTTGTTTCCTGCTCACTCTGGTCCTTGTTCTTGTAGAAGGGGAATTTTCGGGAAAAGAGGTTCTTTTTACGCTTGTCATTGAATGACTGCTGAAGAAGAGAAGGAGGGGCAAAACAAAGGGATGTCTACTGTCTGTGTGTACAAAGGCCCAGCCTAGCAGCTCTGTGTAAGCTGACTCCTATGACCACAGTGTGCAGTTTGTATATGAATCTTACTTTAATCACATATAATGTGAATTTCTAATTTCATATAAATTCCTCTAATTCTAATATTTTGCAACTGAAAATATTAAAAAATTTTAGAGTCTAATTCAGTTATATCTAAAAATAAGGAATAAATGCTACTTGACAAAAAAAGTAAATCAGATTAACCAATACTATAGTACAAACCAAGCTAACATATGTTTATATCAATCCATATTTTTCTAGAAAAATTTCCAAGTACTAGGTGCTCCATGGAAAAATTATTTTAAATGTTACTATATTATTATTTTTTATGCATTAGATAGTAATCTTCATTTTACTTTGGCCTGACCAGTTATTTATTTTTCCCTTTTTTTTTTGTGGCCACAATGAACTAACAGAAAAGCCATTATTAATAAAATAACAACTATGAGAAAGTTGCTAATGCTAAATATTTAAAAACAAACAATCTTATTTTTTTTGAAGAAGAAAAAAGGTAACTAAATGTTTACAACATGAATCAGCAAATGGGAAGAAAACAAAGAGGTCCATCAAGCATGAGTCAGCAAAGATTTATCAATGCTATCTAAGCCAAGGAAGAAGAGTCAGAAGTCTCTTGGACAACTTGAATGGTATCAGGACTGATTTACTTGTTCTTAATTAAGCTCTACTATACTTATCTATTTTTAGAAGTATATATAAATAAAATAGAACCATATCCAATCCATTGGCCCAATGGCTTTCATAGAAAACAAAAAATTTGGTGCCCACCAAAGGCACTTAAGATTCTAACAGTTTATACACAATTGCTATGTGGGAGCTGAGCAGCTGATTTTGATGGCCATTACTACATACATGTTGGAAAAAAGTATTTTTTCCCTTGAATGTCCCATTTGTACATTCATAGATTTAAGAACATGTAGCACAAAGAATGATGAGGCTATTTAAAAAGAAATAGCTTCTTTTGTAATTTCTATGTCACAGGTATCTACGTTTTGAAGGAAATGGCCTTTAACTACCAGTGACACTTGGAATTATTATTTTTTTTGAGGGGAGGAGGAAGGGAACAATACAAAGGATAGAAATTTCATTCTGATTTTTTTTTTTTTTTTTTGAGACAAGATCTCTCTCTGTCGCCTGGGCTAAGAGTGCAGTGGTGTCATCATAGCTCACTGCAACCTCAAATTCCTGGGCTCAAGCAATTCTCCTGTCTCAGCCTCCCAAGTAGCTGGGACTACAGGGGTATGCCGCCATACCCGGGTGAGTTTTCTGTTTTTTGTAGACAGGGTCTCACTTTTGCTCAGGCTGGTCTCAAACTCCTGGCCTCAAGAAATCCTCCCACCTTGGCCTCTCAAAAGTGCTAGGATTATAGACGTGAGCCACTGCGCCCGGCCCTTGTTCTGATTTTTTTTGAGTTTATCCATGTCTTAAGATGCTATATCATTATTTGGAAGTATATTGACACCAGGCAGTATGTTTTAGCATGCCTGTATTTTAGCATGCAGTGCCAAGTGGTTAAAGTTTTGAAGTAGATTAAAGTGACTTTTAGCTCCAATTCTATGATTTGAGATTTATTTTGGTAAGGATCTTTATAAAAACAAGATTAAACTTTTATTTTTACCCTTTCATTATCAATAATTCAGAATTAATAAGTTCATAGTTCATTAGCCAAGCAGATTGTCTTGATTTCAATCTTAAATTTTGAAGGCTCTGAAGAAGTAGATAAAAGAGAACTCTAAGCAGAAGTTAAAAATTCAGTTGAGAAGAAAGTATTATGGAGAACTCTGGGTTTATAACTATCTTATAATTTGTCAAGTAGCATTATTTGAATAAAAATCTTTGCTTGAATCCAAATTTTAGAAAGGAAAAAGAAAAGAAAGTTTAAGTTTTAGTAGAGAAAAAAATCATGGTAATCTAATTTGGGAAAAGACTAAATATTTCCATTCATAACAATCACTAGTTTTGAATTTGGCAATAGTTTTTATGGTATCTGATAAAACTGATACGCTTTCTATAAAAGATTATTTACCCCTCTTACTGCATATATAGTGGTCAGAGTCAGTTTCACAGAAAACAACCAAAAGAAACATGAAGTTTAAAATGTTTTGACTCTTATTATCTTTGCAGTTAGGTAAAATAAGATATCATAAAGATATCACAGTATAAAACAGAAAGAAATGTTTGTTAGTTAAGAAATGTATTAATTGTATTACATTTAATTTCCTCCAGGTGAAAAACTTATTAAAAGTAAAAATAAAAATAGCACAAGCAAACAAGACAAAAATGTGTAGGGAAAACACAAAACTAAAGATTTGCTACTTCCAGTTTCTCTATATTTTCAATAAAAAATACTACAATTAATTACTTGTCATTAACGCTACAGTGCAAAAAATATAAGAACTAATAAAATACCACAAATTCATGATATATATTAAATATCTAAATATATAATGTCTACATGTAGTATTTCAAAATAGCCAAATGAATGTTAAAAATGTTAGTGAGAAACTGAAATGTTACAAAAATAAAGTCCACAAATCACCATGTAAGGAAAGGAAAAGGAGGAATAGGAAATGGTATTACAGAAAGAAATGCAGTTCTGTATCAATGGCAAGCGTATTTTTACCCCACTCAGTATCATGCATAGTTTTGGTGCTGTGTTAGAACACAGTGACTGCGTATAATAAAGTTGGTTACAGTCGACAAACATGACTAAGATTTAAATATGTCGTTAATTCAGTTAACTTCTTACAGTATGAAAGAAAAGTTACAACATGCAACCTCTGTTTCAATTCATGGAAGGTGTATTATACTAAATTATTTTTAAAGACATACATAAAACAAGCACAAAAAACACCTGTATATATTTCAATTACTGAGCATTTACTTGGAATTTTTTTATCCAATAAAAATTTCTATTTTAAGTATTGCTTCAAATCATGCTATATAATTTTGTATTTTCTGAAAGCTGTCAGTTAATTTTAAATAATTTATCATTTCTAAAAAAGCTGAATGTACTATGCAATTTACTTATGTAATATCTTAGATCAAAGATCATATTTCTTTTTTTTTTTTTTTTGGAGACAGAGTCTCACTCTGTTGCCCCGGTTAAAGTGCCGTGGCATCAGCCTAGCTCACAGCAACCTCAAACTCCTGGGCTCAAGTGATCCTCCTGCCTCAGCCTCCCAAGTAGCTGGGACTACAGGCATATGCCACCATGCTCGGCTAATTTTTTCTATATATTTTTAGTTGTCCAGCTAATTGCTTTCTATTTTTTTTTTTTTTTTAGTAAAGATGGGGTCTCGCTCTTGCTCAGGCGGGTCTCGAACTCCTGAGCTCAAACGATCCACCTGCCTCGGCCTCCCACAGTGCTAGTATTACAGGCGTGAGCCACCGCGCCCGGCCCATATTTCTTTTATTTTTATTTTTATTTTATTTTATTTTTTATTTCAGCTTATTATGGGGGTACAAAAGTTCAGGCTATATATATTGCCCATGCCCCCCCATCCCCCCCCGCATATTTCTTATCTTTTAAATTTTACCACTTTGAGTGCTGGGTGACATCAGAAATGTACAGAGAATAAACTTATTTGCTGAGTTAACCTTCCATATTCATTTCAGATATGATCAAAAGACTTATAAAAATTTTTAGATTAAAAAAATGGCAAAACATAAAACATTGCTATGAATAGTATTTCAACACATGTGTCCAGCTCTTTCTTCAGCCTCACTCCTAGAATATTCTATTGCAGTGAGTTCAGGATAATTAGGAATTACACACAGTTCAGGATGAAGCCTGTACTATCTTTCTCATCTACTGACATTCGAAATTTTTAGAGTCAAGCAGAAGGACTTCAAGTAAAGGAAAAATAAATATACATCTAAAATACATAAAAAAATTTCAATATATTTCTTGATCATTGACAAACTTCTCCTCTTGACTGGCACTTTCCTCATTCTCTCCAAATAAAAATTCATACTGATTCCAACATTTACAACATAGATTTTCTTAAAAAATTATGTCAGGAATAATGGAGGGAAAGAATAACGGAATTTCCAAAAATTCACTTACAACAACTGGTAAACTTAGATTATTACTTAAGTTAATATTTTTTGGGGGTGGCTATTTTCTTGTAAGAGTCATTTATTAAATTACCTAACACAACACTGGTAACACAAGTTTCTAATTGGACATCTGAATGAAGTCCATTTTATTTATAAAACTAAGCTTGACCAAAAGAATATGTTTAAGAATATATTAAGTGAAAGTTTTGATAATTTGGAAAAGTCTATAAAAAGGGTGCTTTAGTTACGCTTACTTCAGTGTCTACTACTGTAAAGCACCATGGCGAGAGCTGATCATGGTTAATTCTTACAGCAAAATAATTCTCATTTTAACAATGTAGCTCAAACAAGAATTATTAAAAGGTCTATTATCCTCAATTACTAATTTCCAGAAATAAGAGATTTCATATACTCACCCCTTTATCTCTTGTTTTAGAATTGAATTTCACTGTTTTTAACCGGGCTCGTTCTTTCTTCTCAACCCTGTCAACATACAGAATGTTATTTTTAAAATATAGTACACATATGTATATTTATATATGTACTCAATTCCATAATTATATTGAAAGTATTATGAGGTACCATTTCCGGGTTTAGCATTTATATAGGTTTCCTGTTTAAAAAATTTTTAAAAATATTAGCTTAGCATGGAACACACATGCTAAAAATTAAGCTTAAGAGAGAGAAAGCAAATGTGGTAAAATATTCACAATTGGTAAAAGTGGTGAAGATTATGTGGATGTTCACTGTACTGCTGCATTTTTTTGGTATTTACTTTTCTGTAGCTCTGGAACTTTTAAAAATAAGAAGGTGGGAAATAAAAAAATTAAGCTTACTTCCAATGATACATATGTGTAAATTTATAAAGCAACCAGTTATAGTGTATAAAGTAAGAATTGTAAAGTATTTTTGGAGGGCTATATAAGGAACTGGTAACCTCAATTATTCCTATGAAGGTGAAATGAGTGCCTTCATTTCATGGAGGGAGCCTGTACAGCTTTTAGATCTTCTGAATTTTGAACCTTTTAAAAGTATTAGCTATTTAAAATAAGCAAGCATATAAAACTATAACAATAAAACAAATTTTCATATAGATTGTAATATCAATATGAATCCTGCAAATTTCATATAAATTAAGCTTTTATAAATCCTCTGATTTTAACATGTCAATTAGGTTAATATATATATAGCAGAAAAGCCTACCAAAACAGCCTATGAATAAATGCACTTTATTTATTTTTTATTATCTAGCTATATAGTTTTACTATGGGTACAGAAGAATCTTAGCATTCATAGATTTAAAACTTATGTTTTTTTTACTATTCCAGAGCAATTTTGAGCCTCCATGACATGAATAATTTATAATCTTGCTTAGGTACTTATTGAGAGCACCACAAAACTAGCATTTAGTGAGTGAGAATTTACAACTCAACATTGTTTTTTTTTTTTTTTTTCCTTGAGACAGAGTCTCGCTTTGTTGCCCGGGCTAGAGTGAGTGCCGTGGCATCAGCCTAGCTCACAACAACCTCAAATACCTGAGCTCAAGCAATCCTTCTGCCTCAGCCTCCCACGTAGCTGGGACTACAGGCATGCGCCACCATGCCCGGCTAATTTTTTCTATATATATTTTTAGTTGGCCAGATAATTTCTTTCTATTTTTAGTAGAGACAGGGTCTCGCTCTTGCTCAGGCTGGTCTCGAACTCCTGACCTCGAGTGATCCACCCGCCTCGGCCTCCCAGAGTGCTAGGATTACAGGTGTGAGCCACCGCGCTCGGCCTCAACATTGTTTTTTAATCATTATCTTGTTCAGTAATTAGTGCAGTGACTTAAATCTTATTTATTTGTAGGACTGATGTCGCTGTTGCTGTCAGGCCAATGAGGGAGAGGGGAAGGCTAAGCCCTCCTATACACCCTGGGGACAAATCCCATTGCTGCCGTTGTGGGACCAAGGTGAGAGCAAACTGCACTCCCCACAGAGATCTGCCTATGCTTCTCCAGCTGAGAGGGGCCCTACCTCCCTGATGGCAAGCCTGGAGCATAGCTGTCACTACCCACACCTAAGCATTCTGCTGGCAACCTAGGGACTGGGGGGGGGG